>OW121794.1:6590160-6845160 GCA_933228885.1 Leistus spinibarbis | reverse complement strand
ACTATGAATTGCAATAAATGTACGGAAACACGTATTTTCTAAAAATATATGCTAATTAGGCAATAATATGCACATATTTCATATTATATACTTGAAAATTGAAATTATTACTTGCTACTCCCCTTAAACTTAAGATTAAACTTCAAACAATGATTCCGTAATTCGTACGTTGAAATACTGTTCTTGACACTCACGTGTTAGCACTTTTATTTATATTTGTTCTTTGGTCGGTCATTTAAACATAAATGCTTAATAGCGACTCACAAACTTCAAATTAGTATAAATAAAACTTAATTTTATTAACTAACAATTATTTATATTTCTCATTGACATACAATATCAATATAATATAGAAGATGTCACTCTGTGTAAAGTACACAACACACTAAATAAACTTCAAATCTATTTAATTGAAGATTTATCACAAAAACTTTTTAGACATTTCATTCTGACGTTTGATTCGTTTTTGTCTATTTCAAAGCAGACTGAATTTCAGAATCGTAGTGATTGTTTTATTTCAGTATAAACTATTTGATTATTTTTTATAACATTATTAACAGTCGCCATGGTGCAGTGGCTAAGTGTCATGCCTTTCACCCTGGAGGTCGTGAGTACGATCCCCGTCTATGCCAATCTGCATTTTTACAAAAAAAGCGTTCCACACAAACTCACTCACATACACACTCACATACACACTCTCATACAAACATTTCTGGGTTATTATATTAATGATTATTCACAAAAATATGTATTACAAACCTTTATTACGCAGCATTTATAATGCTTTGACATTTGATTCATTATTGTTTTTGAATTAAATAATCAGGCTAGATTCTGAATTTTGCAGTATTAAACTGCAGTGTCACGGCAGTTTTAAAAGTGATTATAATTAGTTATATGCTAAAATACAATAGATTGTGCCATCAAAAATAAAATTGCCAACCAATCATGTTTCTAAATATGTTTGAATTATCTCTTCATGATTTTATATCTCTAATAATCAGAATTATAAATTTACTTACTTGCAGTTATTATAATTTGACCAACTATAGAATATTACCGCAACTCATATTTTCAAAAATCACTGCTTTTTGGCCATTTTGAAGTGAAAATACTAACTATGAATTAAAATAAATGGACGGAAACACGTATTTGCTACAAATATATGCAAATTAGGCAATAATATGCACTTATGTCATATTAAATACTTGAAAATTGAATAATAACATGATACTCCCCTTAAACTTAAGATTTACAATTCATACAATGTTTCCGTAACTCGTACGTCACTAATTCACATTGAAATACTGTTTTGACGTATTCCTTGCTCATGTGGTAGCACTTTTATTTATATTTGTTGTTTGGTCGGTCTTTTTAACATAAATGCTTAATAGCGACACACAATTATTGACATTGACAAATAAATATCAATTGATAATATTTTATTTTCATCCGTACTGTCACTTCCAATTTGTCTTCCCAACCAAGCAACTTAAGAAGAGTAGTGATTGTTTTTATTTCAGTATAGACTATTTGATTATTTTTTACAACATTATTAGCAGTCGACATGGCGCAGAGGTTAAGAGGCTGTCTTGTCTTGTCCCTGGAAGTCGTGAGTTCGATCCCCGTCTATGCCAATTCGCATTTTTACAAAAAATGCATTCTACACATACATACACACTCACTCACTCACATACAAACATTTCTGGGTAATTATATATATATATATATATATATATATATATATATATTTATGTTTAAATGACCGACCAAAGAACAAATATAAATAAAAGTGCTAACACGTGAGTGTCAAAAACAGTATTTCAACGTACGAATTACGGAATCATTGTTTGAAGTTTAATCTTAAGTTTAAGGGGAGTAGCATGTAATAATTTCAATTTTCAAGTATATAATATGAAATATGTGCATATTATTGCCTAATTAGCATATATTTTTAGAAAATACGTGTTTCCGTACATTTATTGCAATTCATAGTTAATATTTTCACTTAAAACTGGCCAAGAAGCAGTGATTTTTGAAAATATGAGTTGCGGTAAGATTCTATGGTTCGTCAAATTATAATAAACTGCAAGGAAGTACATTTATAATACTGATTATTAGAGAAATAAAATCCTGAAGAGATAATTGAAACATATTTAGAAACATGTTTGGTTGGCAATTTTATTCTTTTATTTTTGTTGGCACAATCCATTGTATTTTAGTATACATCTAATTATCCCTTTTAAAAATGCCGTTACACTGCATCAGTTTAATACTGCAAAATTCAGAATCTAGCCTGATTATTTAATTCAACAAGAACTGGCGCTAGCGCCAGTGCTATCAGCTCGCCGTTCCGGCGAGCGCGGTCACATCAATAAATACAAAACTAAAAGCGATAGCAATTATTATAGTACAAAATTTATTGTTGTTATGATATTTCATCGGCATTTAATATGAAATTAATACATTTCTAAGTTTACGTATATAATTCTTAATCATCGACATTATACTCACATTGCCCATTGAACCAATCTAACCAATTATGATCCCGACATTTATTTATTCCTATACCATAACAGTTTTAATTTCCAAAAACCCCACATTTAAAATTGCACACATCCGCATGGGTAACGTTAATATCGTTCGTTTCGTGATTTGCCAAGGATATTGATAATCTCGCTCGCTCGCTCGGTCCGTCGTAAGACCTGAGTTTGTGACCGTAACTCGTCTGAAGGTACCGGGCCGATTTTGATGAAATTTGGTATACATATAATTTCCATGCCCGTGATGTTCCCGTCGCATTTTAAATCCAATCGTCTGTACAGGACCGGCGTTATAGGCCCCCAAAATTTGGAACCCCCCTAAATACTGCCCTTAGTCAACTTATAAAAATTTTAGAATTTTCTACTCAACATTCTAAGATATTTTATGTGATTAAAGTTTTTTCAAATTGTGAGCCCATAGGCTTAAAAAAAATAATATAAATATATTTTGAAGTATATCAGACATCGATCGCCATCTGTTAGTAAAATGAAGAAGTTATATTTATGTGACAGTAATTTGTTTGGTTATATTTTCCAATGTATAAACCATTTGCTTCTGTGTTTTAATTAATAAAATTAGGAAATGTTCATCAAATAATTATCAATATCCTTGGCAAATCACGAAACGAACGATATTAACGTTACCCATGTGGATGTGTGCAATTTTAAATGTGGGGTTTTTGGAAATTAAAACTGTTATGGTACAGGAATAAATAAATGTCGGGATCATAATTGGTTAGATTGGTTCAATGGGCTATGTGAGTATAATGTCGATGATTAAGAATTATATACGTAAACTTAGAAATTTATTCATTTCATATTAAATGCCGATGAAATATCATAACAACAATAAATTTTGTACTATAATAATTGCTATCGCTTTTAGTTTTGTATTTATTGATGTGACCGCGCTCGCCGGAACGGCGAGCTGATAGCACTGGCGCTAGCGCCAGTTCTTGTTTATATACAATCATGGAAACTGTCTAAAAGATACAACACATATGCACCATACAAGTTTAAAATCAAAGTTAAACAAAGTTTAAATTTATCGGATGTTACACAGTGCATGTTAAGCGATCGATTAGTTAATCTCAGCGTAGTGATCTAAGAACAAAATAGCGTTCAAAGAAAGAACTTGATTTTTTCTTTATTATTATTTGTGATGTGGAAATTTGTATTACTATTATAGTCAAACGATACAAAATGAAGAAAAACCGTGTTATTATTATTAAATTACTTGAAAATTCGCCATCAGTCAAAACTGACCTATGCTCTGTATACCATATGGGCACATGGTGCCCACGGGTAACCCTAGTCGATTCAAATAATAAACAGCAAAAGTAAGTAAATTTATAATGCTGTTTTTTGTGTAAAAATACAATCATGGAAGCTGTCTTAATGATACAACACTTATTTTTTCTTTATTATTATTTGCGATGTGGAAATTTGTATTACTATTTATGTCAAACGAAACAAACTGAAGAAAAACCGAGTAATTATTATTAAATTTCATGAAAATTCGCCACCAGTCAATACTAACCTATGTTCTGTTTACCATATGCCCACGGGTGACCCTAGTTATTAATAATAGGGTAACCCGTGGGCACCGTGTATACAGAATATGGTTTACTTTTAACGCGTGGAGAATTTTCTTGTAATACTTTTGTAAATAATGGTTACAATACATAAATAACATTTGTACGCGTGCAATAACATAGTTTCCTAGAATTTATTATCACATTCTACTTTGTAATATCATATTAACTCTCCAAAAATCAGGATTATAAACTTACATGCGGCTTTATGTTTTAGTTGACTTGATTATTCAAAGAATATATATTGCAAACAATATATTCAATGTTTTAATATGTTTTACATATAATTTTGAATTCTAATATTTTACTGGCAACACATTTTAAGGTATAAGTTATAATGTAGAGGGAAATTAGTAAAAAGCAGTTAATATGTTGCAATCGGAAAGTTGGATTTTTTGTGATTATATCTTTTAGTATTCGAGAATAAGTTAAAAATTTAAAAAAATTGACGCATGCGCACAGAGCGTGAGCAAATCTCTCATCACGCGATTAAAGATCACCGAAAAGTTCACGTGAGTTCTGATGGGTTAATATCGCCCGATATATCGTATTAAGCACTGTAATTTTTGTTTTTTGTGCTATTTCTTTCTTTCCTATGAAGCTATTTTTAAGCATATAGAACACTTTTGCTGTTTTGTCTATTCTTTTGTTTATATCCTCATCTTGCGCACCGGCACTGATTATTAACACTCCGAGGTATTCAAATGTGTCTGCTTGTTCTATTTTGGTATTCTCAATTTTTTTACTTTCTTTTACATAGTAATAAGTAATTATTGTAATCATGAAAAATTTCGAACTCGAGATTTCAACGGATATACATGTTTTGACCTTCCCTGAATCGAATGTGACTATTTTCGGAATGACGTCTGTGTGTCTGTATGTCTGTGTGTCTGTATGTCTGTATGTCTGTATGTCTGTAGGTCTGTATGTCTGTATGTCTGTGAACGCTCTAGAGCCAAAACTGTCGAACGAAAAATTAAGAAACTTCAAACTTAAGACTTGTATATGACCTAGATGTGCACCTCCTATTTTGAAAAGAATATTCAAACCGGTAGTGCATGTTTACTCTATACATTTTTTGTTCTATCTTCAATATAACTAGAACGGCTACACTTACGGCAAAAATAGTTATGTTCATAATAAAAGATAGTAATATTTCGCACAACTTTTGTTTGAAAAGTTTCTTCATAATTTGTACCAGTTATGAGATAACTGCTACGAAAAAACTCAAATATCTTATTTACGTTACCATAGTCATACCTACATTTGTGACAAATTTTATTATTTTTAAATCGGATCAACGATGAGTTACATCATTTGTATCTTGTTTATTGAAAACATACAAGCATTACATCTGTATGAATTAATATTTAAAATATTGATTTCTTATTAGAATAAATTGTATCAGGTAAATTATTATAGAATCAATTTATATTATATATTTGCTAACATAATAAAAAAAATATCTGGAGTGGCCTGCACTCAACTTTCTTTTACGTAGTTTTCAATAGATAGATATTAATATACATATATATATATATATATATATATATATATATATATATATATATATATATATATATATATATATATATAATATAATATATAATAAAAATAACTGGATGAAATTATACAAATTTATAATGGATCTGAATTTGAAGTACTGATCGTATTCACTCTTAAACAGTCAAATTTCACAGTCAAACTCTGAAATTGTTAATTAATTATGTCAGCAAATATATAATATAAATTAATTCTATAATAATTTACCTGATACAATTTATTCTAATAAGAAATCAATATTTTAAATATTAATTCATACAGATAACTGTCAAAGTAATGCTCATTTGTTTTCAATAAACAAGAAACAAATGATGTAACTCATGGTTGATTCGTTTTAAAAATAATAAAATTTGTCACAAGTGTAGGTATCACCATGGCAACGTAAATAAGATATTTGAGTTTTTTCGTAGCAGTTATCTTATAACTGGTACAATTTATGAAGAAACTTTTCAAACAAAATTTGTGCGAAATATTATTATCTTTCATTATGAATATTACTATTTTTGCCGTAAGTGTAACCGTTCTAGTGATATTGGAGATAGAACAAAAAATGTATAGAGTAAACATGAACTACCGGTTTGAATATTCTTTTCAAAAATAGGAGGTGCACATCTAGGGTATATACAAGTCTTAAGTTTGAAGTTTCATAATTTTTCGTTCGACAGTTTTGGCCCTAGAGCGTTCACAGAAACACACACACACACACACACACACACACACACACACAGACGTCATGCCGAAAATAGTCACATTCGATTCAGGGAAGGTCAAAACATGTATATCCGTTGAAATCTCGAGTTCGAAATTTTTCATGATTACAATACTTACTTATTACTCTGTAAAAGAAAGTAAAAAGGGAAAAATGGGTAAAAAGAAATCATATCGCGGTAAGAAAAATGCACAAAAAAACATTATGGAAAGCAAAAGAATGAATGAAGTATATAAAAATAAAGAAAGAGAGAGTGATTTAAAGAATAAGAGAAAATTAGGACTTAATGAAGAGTATAAAGTTAAAGAGAATAAGCATAATCAAGAGAATATGAAGAAATTAAGACTGAATGAGGAGTATATAGTTAAAGAGAATAAGAATAATCAAGAGAATATGGTGAAATTAAGACTGAATGAGGAATACAAGCTAAAGGAAAGAGAGATTGATATAGAGAATAAGAGAAAATTAAGACTGAATGTCCAATATAGAATTAAAGAGAATGAACATAATAAAGAGAATATGAAGAAATTAAGACTTGATGAGGATTACAAGGTAAAAGAAAGAGATATTTATATAGCGAATAAGAGAAAATTAAGACTGAATGACGAATATAAATTTAAAGAGATTGAACATAATAAAGAGAAAATGAAAAAATTAAGACTTGATGAGGGGTACACAGTTAAAGAAAATAAGTATAATTTATAATATGAAGAAATTAAGACTGAATGAGGATTACAAGGTAAAAGAAAGAGAGATTGATATAGATAATAAGAGAAAATTAAGACAAAATGAGGAGTTTAAAGTTAAAGAAAGAAAGCAAAATAAAGAGAATATGTTGAAATTGAGAAATGATAAAGAGTACCGAGAGAATGAAAAAAACAGAGATAAAATACAAAGACAAAATAAACGCGATTCTGATTTCTACAGATATAGTGTTGTTGTGAAGTTTTATTTTTTCTTCATTCGGTAACAATTTTTAAAGTCGATAAAATTAAACAGGCTTTCTCTGACGATTTTTACTTTCTTTTACAGAGTAATAAGTAAGTATTGTAATCATGAAAAATTTCGAACTCGAGATTTCAACGGATATACATGTTTTGACCTTCCCTGAATCGAATGTGACTATTTTCGGCATGACGTCTGTGTGTGTGTGTGTGTGTGTGTGTGTGTGTGTGTGTGTCTGTGAACGCTCTAGGGCCAAAACTGTCGAACGAAAAATTATGAAACTTCAAACTTAAGACTTGTATATACCCTAGATGTGCACCTCCTATTTTTGAAAAGAATATTCAAACCGGTAGTTCATGTTTACTCTATACATTTTTTGTTCTATCTCCAATATCACTAGAACGGCTACACTTACGGCAAAAATAGCAATATTCATAATGAAAGATATTAATATTTCGCACAACTTTTGTTTGAAAAGTTTCTTCATAAATTGTACCAGTTATGAGAAAACTGCTACGAAAAAACTCAAATATCTTATTTACGTTGCCATGGTGATACCTACAATTGTGACTAATTTTATTATTTTTAAAACGAATCAACCATGAGTTACATCATTTGTTTCTTGTTTATTGAGAACAAACAAGCATTCCTTTGACAGTTATCTGTATGAATTAATATTTAAAATATTGATTTCTTATTAGAATACATTGTATCAGGTAAATTATTATAGAATCAATTTATATTATATATTTGCTGACATAATTAATTAACAATTTCAGAGTTTAACTGTGAAATTTGACTGTTTAAGAGTGAATACGATAAGTACTTCAAATTCAGATCCATTATAAATTGGTATAATTATCCAGTTATTTTCATTATATATTAATATCTATCTATTGAAAACTACGTAAAAGAAAGTTGAGTGCAGGCCACTCCAGATATTTTTGATAAAAATTTTAATTTTAAATCAAATTATATTTGCAAAACTTGTAATAATTACGTATCAAAAGGGAAAATTCCAAAATTAGCTACAAGTAACGGTTTAAAATATGTTGTTATCCCTGCCTGTATAAAAATAATGTCGTCTCGAAGAGAAAATGGTTGCCCCATAAATTAACTGCATGCAACTTCGTCCGTTAAAATCATACATGCTAAATGCTCAGCTAGGAATGAAAAGTAGCGTTGTAAATATTCCAGTTGAAATAAATGACATGCTGCAGGTATTGCCAAGGAGTTTTGATAATATAGCAACAATACAGATTAAATTAAAAAGAAACATGCTTCACTCGTCAGATTATATGTTTGAAACAATTAGGCCCGCAGTAGTTTGTGATGCATTAAAATATTTGCTTAATACCCCGCTCTACAAACAATATGACATTCAAATTGATCAGACATATTTTCAAAATTATGAGAGCCGGTACGACGAAAATGTCAATTTTATTGTTGATCCGGCTGATGAACAAAAAGATATTAACATTAATTCTCAAAATTCACATAGTCAAGTATTAGTTATCGATCGAAATAATGAAATTGTGAATAACGTAAAAATTATGGCACCAAGTCAGGGCAAAACTCCGGTAGCTTGTCATTTAGTTGAGGTTTTAGATGAGTTGTGTTTCCCTAAAATTTTCGCCGGACACAAGTTTGACATTGCCAAAAATATTAGTTATCATGACCGAGCAAAATCTGAAAGTAGATCGTAGGTCCTGTATCCCAAGTAGAATTTTATTTATGGCAAAGAAAAAATTGGAAAAATCATGCATTGCCAGTTTAAACATGTGTCTGCGTAAAACTAAAAGAACGGACGGTGTTTCGGTTGCAAACGCCCTAAATATCGACTTCATTAATAAATTAGCAAAATTAGATGAAGGTTATAAAATTTTAAAACAAATTCGCTCATCACATTCGTACTGGAAATCTAGAAAAACGGAATTAATGGCAATGATTAGGCAACTGGGGAATCCAACTATATTTTTTACTCTATCAGCAGGGGAAAAAATTTGGCCGGAACTTATTAAAACACTTTTTAAAGTAAACAAACAAGAAAATATTTCATTAGAAGCTGCTTTAAATTTAATCGATAATGATAAAACTGAGTTGATTAGAAATGATCCAGTAACGTGTGCTCGATATTTTGATTATAAAGCAAATAAATTTATGAGATATTTGAAACAGTCAGGAAGTTTATTTGGGGAATATTTAGTTGAAGATAGGTTCGCTAGAGTTGAATTCCAAATAAGAGGATCGCCGCATAAACATATGTTTTTATGGTTAAAAGATTCCCCTGTCTATGACATTTCTAAGCCGGAAAGTATAGACCAATGTATTCAATTTATATATCTATCGGTTTATTACATGCAAATACGACGAGAATGATCCGTACATGATGGTGCAGAGGCACAGACATACACATACTTGTTACAAGGGGAAAAAGAATATAACTAAATGTAGATTTAACTATTCAATTCCAGTTTTGCCTAGAACTATGATATTAGAACCATTAAGCGATAAAGATGAAAATATAAAGAAAAACTTGCTTGAAATACGAAAATTTATGAATTACTTGTCAAAGAAACAAGAATTAGTCAGTTTTAAAGATATCCTAATGAAATTAAATTTAACAGAAGGGCAATACATTTCTGCTTTAAGAACATCTTTACAAAGAACACAATTATTTTTGAAACGTACCAGCTTAGAAATTAACATTAATCTTTACAATAGAAATATTTTGCATTTATTTGAGTCCAATATGGACATTCAATTCATATTTGAAGAATACGGTTTGGCGTCTTATATTATAAATTATATTAGTAAAATAGATGCGGGGTTGTCCAAATTATTGAGAGATGCAGCGTCAGACATAAATAATGGGAATAATGGAATTAAAGAAATATTTCGTAAAATAACAAACGTATTTTTGAATAGCAATTTAATGTCAGCCCAGGAAGCAGCATATCACGTTTTATCTTTGCCATTATCATTATCTAAGAGTAGTAGACAATTTTTATTAACACTAGCCCAATAAATGAACGCGCATTAATGTTAAAATCAAATAAAGACTTGCGTAATTTAAATGTAAACTCTACAGAAATTTACATGGAAGATATTATGACAAAATATAGTAGGCGGCCGGCATCATTGGAAAGTATTTGTTTAGCCGATTTTGCATCAAATTATAGTAAAAGATTAATCAAAAACAATGAAAACGATGATGAAAATAATGTAGAATACAGAACTAGGCAAAAACCAGCAATTATTAGGTACAGGCGATATAAACTAGTGCAGGACCCACTAAATTATTATAGAGAGCAAGTATTATTATTCTTACCATGGCAGAATGAATATAATGAGGTTGAACATGAAAATTGTGAAAATATTTATAATAACAGTAGGGACATCATTGAAAGTAACAGACGGAAATATTCAGTTTTGGCAGATCAGATTTTAGATTTAGCTTTAGATGATGCCCAAAGTGAAATAAAAGATGTAGAGGAAGAGGAAGTAGATGACTTTATTGCAGATCAATTGTTGCGAGAACAACAAATTGATATTTTAGAACAAGAAGGTAAAGCGGTTCCAAAGGACAAACAGATAAATAGATTCACTTGCCCAAAAAGAGTATCCGAAGTAGATTTGTTAAAATTAATGTATAATCTATATAAATTACAGCGAGAAATTGTAATGCATATTTCAAATTCATTTAAACTCAACATTGTACCAATACGAATATTTTTAAGTGAATCAGCAGGCGTTGGAAAAAGTACTGTAATTAAATGTATTTTTCAGTTAGTCACAAATTATTTTGATAATATTCCGGGTTCCGGGTAATAAACGGTGTGACATTGCATACCGCGTTTGCACTGCCAGTATCTCAGTTTGGGGGGAAAATGCCAGAATTGTCATCCGATTTAGCAAATAGTATTCGGGAATAGTTAGTTTTAGTAAAATTACTTATAATTGACGAAGTGTGTATGGTAGGCAGTACAATGTTGAGTCGCGTTGATACCAGACTTCGCCAAATAATGGGCGTTAATGAATCTTTTGGAGGAATTTCAGTAATTCTTGTAGGTGATTTAAATCAATTACCTCCAGTTATGGATTCGGCCGTATATAAAGTAACGAAAAATGACATGGACATATTCTTTGATACAAATCCATTGTGGGATGAGTTTAAGTTTTTTGAATTGACTGAAATCATGCGACAAAAAGACGAATTAGAATTTATTCAAGCACTAAATAATATAGCAACCAGACAAATGACCAAAGAGAATATCGAACTTATTAAAACGAGACAGGTGGACGAAGCAGCAGTTCCCGACAGTGCAATAAGGCTATTCGCTGAAAATTTAAATGTAGATTTGTTTAATTTCGAGAAGATTACTAAACACCCAGGTACCGAATATATTTCGGAAGCAAAAGATTTCATTTTAGGCAAAATAAATCAAAATACTAGAACGAAATGTTTAGAATCTTTGAAACACAAAACAATATCAGAAGTAAATGGGTTGCCGTATATAGTAAAATTTAAATTAGGTATTAAATATATGATTACGAGTAATATTGACGTAGAGGACGGCTTAGTAAACGGTGCGTGTGGTACTTTAGAATTAATATCATTTGAACCGAATTCCACTCGCCCGGACAAAATTTGGCTTAATTTTTCATCTAAAGTTGTTGGTAATAAAGCTAAACTATCTTTATTAGAATTTATAAAGGCGGAAAATATTGACCGGAGATTGACTCCAATTATTAAAAGTAAAATTGTTTTAAATATTTCGAATAAGCTTCAGTATCAAACAATAAGAAAACAGTTTTCAGTTGTTCCAGCTGAGGCTATAACCATTCATAAAAGTCAGGGACAAACATATGCAGAAATATGCCTAGACCTTAACAAATCTAAGCGTGTAACATGTTCTATGATGTATGTTGCAATAAGTCGCGTAACAAAATTGTCCGGACTCTACATTTTAAGTATCATTTTCATTGCGGCGCCGCAAGCGCGGCAAGTGTGGTAAGCGTGGTCCGAAATTTTAACGTTCTAATTTCATGGTAGCATGCCAGGCGCGGTAAGTGCATATTTTACTTGACAGTTGTAGTATGCGCATGGCTTCAAGTTACAAATAGTAAAGTACGTAAATATATTAAGTTAAAGTGTTAAAATATGACATCCACAACGCGACGGAAACGTATAGCTCTGTTATATGCGTATTTAAATTTACTTCGATATGAAGAAAAACGATGGTGGGTCCGTCCCATATATGAAAACAGATATCAACAAGGAGATTATTATAATTTATTGCAAGAAATGAGGCTTACTGATATAGATAGTTATTTTTACTACATGAGAATGACTTCCTTGTCTCTTCTATTACAAATCCCAACACAAGATGTAAACAAAAATCACACGAACTGTCAAAGAACCGAGATATGCGCATGCGCCACGGTACCAGCGGTGGTAAAAGATGAATTTTTTGAACCTCTGACGCCACGCTTCGCACACCACGCTTTTCGTTCCGTGATACGATACCACACAAAATCCTCAAATCCTATTGGTTCAATTTCTAGTACCACGCTTCCAACACCACAATGAAAATGATACTTTAGGAGACTTTAAACCGCCGAAATTAAGTAAAACTATAGATCCGACTTTATTAGAATTAAATAAACTAAGAACCGAAAAAAAGTTACGTTTTTCATATGAAACTTTAATAGAGGGCAACGGAATTAAAATTATTTACCAAAATTTGTGCTCCTTGGTAAATAAAATAAAATACATCACAAAAGACGAATGGTATGACAAGGGGGACATTTTAATATTTTCAGAAACCCTAACTAAAATTACAGATGTTGTAGATATTAAAAATTATAAAATCGTATTTAGATCAAATATTATTAGTGGTTCTCGAAGAATAATATGTAATGCAAAAAATTATATTACACCAACAAATATTGAACACGTACAAAATTACAATTCTCCATGCCACGTTGATTTGTTTAGTTTCCAAGTTGAAAATTTAGTCATTGTTAGTGGATACAAATCTCCATCTACACCTCACTCCATGTTTGAAAACAATTTGCAGCGAATCATTGATAAAATATTAATTTTAAATAAAGAACTTGTATTGATGGGAAATTTTAATTTTGACATGAGGTGTAATAATAATTCTTCGTATTTACATAAAATTATGAAAAAGTACAATTTGCATTCAACATTGCCATTAGAAACAGTCACAACGGCTAATAATTCACAAATTGATATATTTCTGTCAACATCTAACCAAATTAAATGCGGAGTTTATGAAACATATTTCTCATACCATAAACCAATATTTGCCATATTAAATGATACGCCACTGCCACACAAAATTGACAATTCAAAATTAGTTTCAAATGATTTTACAACCAACCAGGACGTTGCTGTCGATTTTGAATTAAACATGTCGAATCAAGATATAATAAATAGTAATTTGGTACTAGAAACACAATCACCCAGTTGTAGTCCAAGTAATAATTTCAACAATAACGAATTTACACCAATTGTACAATTGAGCAGTCCTAATTTTGTACCAGATAGATTAATTCAATCGGATTTAAACCCAGTTCTTAACCCTGACGGATTCTTAGAAGATTTGCACATAGACATATTTAGTAGAATCGTTGCAGCAAATAGCAATTTAAGGCCCCAATGTACTGGGTATGCACAAGTTCCTGAACGCATTCAACCAATTCCAAGAGGAACGCCAAATTTACAGATTCCATTTAGTGGCAGTTTAGGTAAAATCGGCCACTGGATTTGTACATATTATGATGGCAATGTTAATAATATTTATGATAGTCTCAATCACAAAGTACTAGACCCTGATCATGTACGACATTTAAACAGACTTTACGGTGCATAACACGTAAATCATGTGTTTCACAATGTTCAACAACAAAATAATGGCTACGACTGTGGTGTATTTTCAATGGCATTTGCAACGTCACTTAGTATTGGTAGAAATCCAGCAATGGAAATCTATGACACTACTTTAATGCGAAAACATGCTGCTCAAATATTAACCTCAAAACAATTATTTCTATTTCCATTACTACAGTAATTTATGAAAAACAAAACAAAATACGACATTTAATTTTTTTTATTTTAATTGAAATTTTCTATATATTAGTAAAAGCAGCATTGCATAAATATCAAATTGTAAATATTTAAATTTAAAATCAAATATGTAATTAACAATGAGTGACATAAGTAATTTGTTAAGTTCATAAACGATCAAGCATTTTAACAACCAGTACGAGTTTCGGTACCTAAACTGGAAGAACTCGAAATTCATGATTGTCAAATCGTTTCTGTCGTTTACGATCTTATACAAATTTATGTCTAACTCATTGTTGAACGTACTATTTTATTATTATTATTATTATATTAAAGCAACGGTTTGGTAATCAAGAATTTCGAGTTCATAACCGGTTTAGGGCCGGAACTCAATTTTAGTTGGTATATAAATTAAGTATGAATGTATATTATTTGAAAACAAATGAAAAATAAATAAATAAATAAAATAAATAATTAAATAAATTAAAGAAATATGAAATAGTACTCAAAAATAATAAAGAAATAATAACGTACAAGCAGTAAGCGACTTAATTAGTTTGTTTTAAGTTCATAAACGATAACACGAGAACAAGTTAGTGTTCCGGTTCCAAAGCTGGTACATCTTGGAATCTGAGACTGTCCTTCCGTCCATGAACTTGAAATAAATTAAAGTCTAACTTACTGCTGCATATAAATGAGTACAATTCGGGCAATCTCAGATTTCGAGGTCGTAACTGGCTTTAGACCGGGACGCTATATTTACCCAAATATAGTTCATTTGAGTGGATGAATTACTTAAATAAATAAATAAATAAATAAATATAAATAAAATAATTAAATATGAAATATGTAAATTCAAAACGTATGAATGTTACTGCATATATGAACCCCTCCCCCATTTTTTGTGTACATATTTTAAACATTTTTACTAAATTGTGCTGGTCATTATTACAATTGTGCTTATGAAGCTAATAAGTTATTCACTAATTAAAATGGAGAGACCCCTCCAGTTTAAATAGTTATTAAGTTATTAATAATATTAGTGCAATTGAAATGAATAATAGGACAATTCGAGCACAATTTATTGCCAATTTTAAACCACTTTAATTAGTAAATAACTTATTACAATCTTAGCACAATTGAAACAAACATCAGCACAATTCAGTTAAAATGTTTAAATTATGAAAACTTGGAACGGGGGGACAAGATAATGGACCTGGAATTTGAGGCAGTTCAATGATGACGACCGACAGAAAATATAACAATGAAATAATTTCAAATTGATTTAATTGATAGACTTATATTTTGTTAAAATAAAATTAATATACATTAATTTCAATATTTACTATTTTTACTTTCTTTTACAGAGTAATAAGTAAGTATAGGGATCACCAAAAAAATCGAACTCGAGATTTCAACGGATATACACGTTTTGAGCTTCCCTGAATCGAATGTGACTATTTTCGGAGTGATGTCTGTGTGTCTGTGCGTGTGTGTGTGTGTGTGTGTGCGTGTGTATGTGAACGCTCTAGAGCCGAAACTGTCCAACGTAAAATTATGAGACTTCAAACTTAAGACTTGTATATGGTCTAGTTGTGCACCTCCTATTTTTGAAAAGAATATTCTAACCGGCAGTGCATGTTTACTCTATGCATTTTTTGTTCTATCTCCAATATCACTAGAACGGCTGCACTTACGGCAAAAATAGTTATGTTCATAATGAAAGATATTAATATTTCGCACAACTTTTGTTTGAAAAGTTTCTTCAATAAATGTACCAGTTACGAGAAAACCGCTACCGAAAATTTTGAGATTCTTGTTTACGTTGTCATGGATTTGAATGTAGCTTAATTAATCGGATCATCTGCGCCTGTCAATATTTCGACAAGAAAACAAAATGGTCTGAATTAGATAAATGACATTTCAGAATATTTCTGTAGAGAATTGTTTAGTTTTGATAGTTAGTACTTCGAAACCATTACAAATTGGTATTGGTATAATTTTCAACCCATTCATTTATATAAGGTAAGCTAAGTTTTTTATATTGTTTCTGTTGGATTATTATTTCTTAATATTATATTTTTCTAATCAATAAATATTGATGAAAACTACGTAAAAGAAAGTCCCGCGTTGGCCACAACCCATTTTTACTTTCTTTTACGAAGTAATAAGTAAGTATAGGGATCACCAAAAAAATCGAACTCGAGATTTCAACGGATATACACGTTTTGAGCTTCCCTGAATCGAATGTGACTATTTTCGGAGTGACGTCTGTGTGTGTGTGTGTGTGTGTGTGTGTGTGTGTGTGCGTGTGTGTGTATGTGAACGCTCTAGAGCCGAAACTGTCCAACGTAAAATTATGAGACTTCAAACTTAAGACTTGTATATGGTCTAGTTGTGCACCTCCTATTTTTGAAAAGAATATTCTAACCGGCAGTGCATGTTTACTCTATGCATTTTTTGTTCTATCTCCAATATCACTAGAACGGCTGCACTTACGGCAAAAATAGTTATGTTCATAATGAAAGATATTAATATTTCGAACAACTTTTGTTTGAAAAGTTTCTTCAATAAATGTACCAGTTACGAGAAAACCGCTACCGAAAATGATGAGAATCTTGTTTACGTTGCCATGGATTCGAATGTAGCTTAATAAATCGGATCATCTGCGCCTGTCAATATTTCGACAAGAAAACAAAATGGTCTGAATTAGATAAATGACATTTCAGAATATTTCTGTAGAGAATTGTTTAGTTTTGATAGTTAGTTAGTTCAAAACCATTACAAATTGGTATTGGTATAATTTTCAACCCATTAATTTATATAAGGTAAGCTTGGTTTTCAAATTGTTTCTGTTGGATTATTATTTCCTAATATTATATTTTTATAATCAATAAATATTGATGAAAACTACGTAAAAGAAAGTCCCGCGTTGGCCACAACCCATTTTTTACTTTCTTTTACGAAGTAATAAGTAAGTATAGGGATCACCAAAAAAATCGAACTCGAGATTTCAACGGATATACACGTTTTGAGCTTCCCTGAATCGAATGTGACTATTTTCGGAGTGACGTCTGTGTGTGTGTGTGTGTGTGTGCGTGTGTGAGTGTGTGTATGTGAACGCTCTAGAGCCGAAACTGTCCAACGTAAAATTATGAGATTTCAAACTTAAGACTTGTATATGGTCTAGTTGTGCACCTCCTATTTTTGAAAAGAATATTCAAACCGGCAGTGCATGTTTACTCTATGCATTTTTTGTTCTATCTCCAATATCACTAGAACGGCTGCACTTACGGCAAAAATAGTTATGTTCATAATGAAAGATATTAATACTTCGCACAACTTTTGTTTGAAAAGTTTCTTCAATAAATGTACTAGTTACGAGAAAACCGCTACCGAAAATTTTAAGAATCTTGTTTACGTTGTCATGGATTTGAATGTAGCTTAATTAATCGGATCATCTGCGCCTGTCAATATTTCGACAAGAAAACAAAATGGTCTGAATTAGATAAATGACATTTCAGAATATTTCGTAGAGAATTGCTTAGTTTTGATAGTTAGTACTTCGAAACCATTACAAATTGGTATTGGTATAATTTTCATCCCATTCATTTATATAAGGTAAGCTTGGTTTTCATATTGTTTCTGTTGGATTATTATTTCCTAATATTATATTTTTATAATCAATAAATATTGATGAAAACTACGTAAAAGAAAGTCCCGCGTTGGCCACAACCCATTTTTTTTTACTAGGAATTTGTATTGTAACCCAACTGACATTTTGAAATATAATTAATACTTTTTGTAACATTGTCAATAAATTGAACTGCTGTAAACTATATTCTATTGTATTTTGTAAATAATTTTTACTTTCTCTTTCAAAGTAAATATGAAAATTTCGAACTCGAGATTTCAACGAATATACACATTTCGGCCAACTCTGAATCGAATGTGACTATTTTCGAAATGAAATATGTGTGTTTGAGTTTCTGTGAACGCTCTAGAGCCGAAACTGTTGAACGTAAAATTGTGAAACTTAAAACTAAAGACTTGTATATGGTTTAGATGTGCACCTTTTATTTTTGAAAATAATATTCAAGCCGGAAGTGCATGTTTACTCTATGTATATTTTGTTAAATCTCCAATATCACTAGAACGGCTGCAAAAATAGTTATGTTCGTAGCAAAAGTTTGACAGTTTGGTAGTGATTAAGATTTTGGTTAATATTGTTTGATGATTTAGCGCAAATAAAAATCATTATAAAAACCATTATAAATTGGTGTAATTTTGCAGTAATTTATTAATTAAAGTATTTGAAGTGAAATTATAATACAGTTGTTAAGTTAGCAACCCGCAATACTTTCATGCAGGTTTGCTGTATGCTGTAACAAATACATGTTGCGGAGGCTGTGTATATATAATTTCTTTGTTTAAATAAATTGCCAAAATTTCTATGTTAAGCAACGAAAAATATTTGAAAAATATTTTTACACAATTACAATTTAAATTATTATTTTTGGACAAAATGTATGTGTGTTTGTATTAAGACGGCTGCATTTATGACAATATATATATATATATATATATATATATATATATATATATATATATATATATAAATATATATATATATATATATATATATATATATATATATATATATATATATATATATATATATATATATATATATCAAAAAATACCTGCTGTCAAACTAACCAATACTCTACAGAAATATTCTGAAATGTCATTTATCTAATAGAGTCTTTTGTTTTCTTGACAAAAAAGCAGATGATCCGATTTTATAAGCTACATGCGAATCCATGGCAACGTAAACAAGATATTTATAATGTTTCGTACCATTTTTCTCGCAACTGGTACATTTTCTGAAGAATTGTTTCAAACAAAAGTTGTGCGAAATATTAATATATCATTATGAACATTACTATATTTGCGGTAAGTGTAGCCGTTCTAGTGATATTGGAGATAGAACAAAAAATGCATAGAGTAAACATGCACTTCCGATTTGAATATTCTTTTCAAAAATAGGAGGTGCACATCTAGACCATATACAAATCTTAAGTTTGAAGTTTCATAATTTTTCGAATGACAGTTTTGGCCCTAGAGCGTTCACAGACACACACACAGACGTCATTCCGAAAATAGTCACATTCGATTCAGGAAAGGTCAAATCATGTATATCCGTTGAAATCTCGAGTTCGAAATTTTTCATGATTACAATACTTACTTATTACTCTGTAAAAGAAAATAATAATAGTAAAAATTTCATTTCAATTTATTATAATATTAAAATATTCAAACTTTTAAGAGAAATTATTAAATTAAATAAATATTTGTCAAATTTTCTATTGAAAATAAGGTAAATCAGCGAAATTTATTTGATAATGATAGTTATTAACGAGGTAAAAATAATAAAGTAAATCGTTTAGAGAAATCTGGTTGGCGCATTAGATTTTAGAATCTAGATATTGCACAATCCAAATCATTTGGGTTTACGTTTAGCGCAGCTCACATCGGAGCTGAACTAAATGTCTCAATTCTAGCAACTTAAATTGCTTCAATTAAAAACATAATGCATTTAAATTCAGAAGGTAATATAAGAAAAATACTGAAATAGACATATTTGTTATAGCATAATCTATGCAAATGACTAGTTTTTGAAATTTTAAAAGTTTAAATATCATCAATTTTGCAAATATTCTTTTATAAACAATATCAAACAAAATTCTAACGCAGTCATTTGCACTCATTATAAAATTAGTTTATAATATTAGAAAGAATTTTTGTGTTGCTTTATTGCGTTTTCAAATGCATTACGCTTAAAATTTCTTTACTTTAAGTAGCCGCCATATTGTCTTCAAACCAAGCCTTAAGCTTGTGTATTAGTTTCAGACTAATCGGTTCAGCCGTTTCCGAGATATATTGCTTACCGACATTCCATGAACATATAATATACCCTCCATTCCTTCGACAGCTTCTAATAATTCTCTCATGCAAGAACTCCTCTTGCATTTTCAATATTTTCGCAAAAGCACTAAAGCTACTTTCGTACGTCTCAGCCGTTTTTTGATTAAAATCATTTTTTCTCTTCTATGGTTTCGACTTTTGCATCTTGGAAGATGTTCTCTATTCTCTAGTACATTTCATTTTCACGGAAAAATAAAAACAGAAAGTATAAACGAGCGCATGCTTGGCTGTTTAGACTGACTACTTTTGAATATATAGCGTTGCACTACTACAGTCACTCAATGTAAATCCTTACAAATATGCGCGTAACTTCGAGAAAATTTGTCGGATTGACATGAAATTTTCTGTGTATATACTTGAATATATGTACATTACGAGAATGAAATTTAAAATAAATCGAATTTTTGAAAATCCTGACTGCGTATAACCCCTTAAATGAAGGACGCATAAAATTACCCAATATGGAAACATATTTACAAAGTACTCATTTAGAATGGATAATCGGAGGTCCATTTCCTAACGCCTGTATTCTAATTCAAAATAATTCATGCAACTTCAGTTTAAATTCGCGATTAGATAGACAAGTTTCACAATTTTGGCAATGACACTAGAAGATAATCTTTGTGAAAACATTTTCAAAGATAAACACAAAAGAGATTTCGATGCTGGTTTGTTGTACATTTGCCATTCAAGGATAACAATCCGAACTATGGCTCAACAACTGAGGCGGCAATGAAACGATTTAGTTCGTGGGAAAATAAATTTAAGAACAACCCAACTTTCAAAGTAGAATATAGTAAATTATTTTGGGATTATATAGCTCTTGGCCATTTGCAAAGGATCAAGATCTTAATAGCATCAACGGTCTGTTCTTACCATACCATGGGGTAATATAGGCAAGCCTTACAACTCATGTCAGAGCCTTTTTCGATGCTAGTTGTATTTCTACAAATGGGCTCAGTTTAAATGATAATCTCCTTGCAGGCCCAAATTTGCAAAGAGACATATTTTCATTACTATTAAAATGCCGACAATACCAATATGTTTTCTCTGCAGCCATTTTAAAAATGTTCAGCAAAATTTTGTTAACAGATGATCACAGAAAATACCAAAGTATCTTATGGCGTGAGAACATTTACTTACGGTATCATTTTGTCTCCATTTCTAGCAATGCGTTGTTTGCATCAACTTGCAAACTATTCAGAAAAGGATTTTCCAAAAACAAGCGAAATAATCCTCAACGTTTATTATATGGATGATATAATTACGGGTACAATTTTAAATAGAGGTTTCTTTGAACTCTGCTAATAGGCGTCAAATGATATTAGCTTATTACCGGAATCAAATAAATCAAACAATATATTAATTAGATTAGAAAATAACATGGAAACTAAAACTTTAGGATTAATATGGGATTGTAAGAATAACTTGTTAACATTTCAAATTAAACTAAAAAATCAAAACAGGAAAATTACAAAACGAAGTATTTTAAGTACAATTGCGTCTTCATAAAGACGCAATTGTACTTAGTTATCGTATATATACGATCCGATTTGCTTTCTATCACCTTATCTTGTATCTGCAAATATTATATTGAAAAAATTGTGGCAATTAATATTGGAGTAGGTTGATGAAATACCTAATTACTTAAATAATTAAATTGCTGAATTTCTGCAGCAATTGCAATATATTAATATAATTGAAATACCCTGAAAGGTAATTGTGATAAGCATTTTTAAATCTGTTTATCTACATGGATTTTGCGATGCTAGTACGAAAGCTTATGGAACTGTTGTTTATATATTAGTCGTTTACGAAAATGGTCACATTTTCAGCAATCTATTATGTTCAAAATCCCGTATCACCCCTTTAAGAATAATAACTATACCCAGGTTAGAACTTAGTGCAGTCGTGTTATTAGCTCAAATAATTACAAAATTAAAAGGTATTTGAAGAATAAATTTCGACAAAATATATCTGTGGTCTGGCTCGACCATAACACTATCGTGGATAGCATCGCAGCTCAACCAATTTCAAACATTCGTAACAAACAAGGTTGCAGAATTTCAGACAGTAACTAATTCAAAACAATGGCGTCATGTTGACAGTCATGACAAAATCCTGCTGATTTAATTTCGCGGGGAACCCAGTACAATTAATAAACTCTAAATTATGGGGGCATGGGCCATTTTTCATTTTTGAAATAATAGAGAAATTGTCTAATCAGACTGTTGTTATAATTAACCCGTCAGAACTCACGTGAACTTTTCGGTGATCTTTACTCGCGTGATGAGAGATTTGCTCACGCTCTGTGCGCATGCGTCAAATATCTCACGCGCTTAGTATTTATTTAAATTTATAAATCATAACCTCAACATATTTTTAGATAGTTTTTTTTAAATGTATGATTGACAAATTCAAAATATTATACTTATCTGATTATTATGTGATCTTCAAAAGGTAAAATATTGTAGAGGGCAATAATTAAAATTTCTTTTAATCATAAACCAGATTATTAATTGGTGTCAGTATATTTGTATTTAAAATTTTATTTATTCATTTTAAATATTAAAATTAAATGTAATTTTTATAAAAAATATCTGGAGTGGCCTGCACTCAACTTTCTTTTACGTAGTTTTCAATAGATAGATATTAATATATAATGAAAATAACTGGATAATTATACCAATTTATAATGGATCTGAATTTGAAGTACTTATCGTATTCACTCTTAAACAGTCAAATTTCACAGTTAAACTCTGAAATTGTTAATTAATTATGTCAGCAAATATATAATATAAATTGATTCTATAATAATTTACCTGATACAATGTATTCTAATAAGAAATCAATATTTTAAATATTAATTCATACAGATAACTGTCAAAGGAATGCTCCCAGCAAACACTAACTGCTATGCGAGGTCACAAAACTGCCCAAACATGTGCACATTGTGAAATCACAACGCGACCTCCTAATAACGAAACTGTTTTGTTACAACGTAATGTTCAAATATCGTGTATTGATAGCATGTTGTGTGGAAGTCCCACTGTGGATGTTAAATATTTTCCCTCCCATGTACGTTGTCATTGCGCACTCCACAGAACATGCTCTGCGCTACCTCTGGAAGATGTTATATCTTTAACATCTATTTACACGTTATAGTGATATGTTGTATGGAGGTTTTCTTCAGAACGTTTTATTTCTATAGGCCACAGTACATCTAAATGATGCACTCCATATGATGTTCTTCTTTTAACATCAATAAGAAGTTTATACATCGCATAAAATGTAATCATATATGATTGCATGGATGTTTTCTACAGTATGTTACAAATATGCTTTCCCAACAACGTAATTAACTGTATTTAGTTCTGTGACATTTTATCTTATCCCTATACATATATTTAGTGTTCGAGGAAAATATTATCCAATGACAATTGGTCCACCAACCACTTTTTCTAAAGTAATTTGCTTTAAATTTATTTGTGTTCATATATTTATTGAGTTCAATATATATTATTATGTTTACGCTAATACAATTTTTTTATGTCCTTTCAAGATGTACAATTTTGTACCAAAGAAATAGTTGTATTTTTAAGATACATAACCTTTGCTTGTAAAATATTACAAAAATTACTAATAAATTTGTTTAACAAACGTATGCCAAAATGTTTAAGGCCCTTTGCCCTTGGGGGGGTAAGCGTGTTGAAATGCGAACCAGAATTTGTATCGCTTCCGACTCATTTTAAGTTAGGTACAAATTTAGACTCAGTGTTGCCAGATGTAACATAATTATCAAAATGTAACATAAATTTAGCATAATTCTGATAATAAAATATATCTCACATTATTATCAAATATAACATAATTTTATAAGGTTTTCTTTATATACTGTATGTATAATGCTACCTGACAGAATATTTTCAGAAATGAATTTAATTAAGACTAATATTAGAAACAGATTGTCCAGCGAAATGCGAAAGACTCAGTAGATTTATGTTAGCCAGTGAAGTACTTACAAAATATCATAAAATTAAAATATCAAATGGTTCATTCCAAATTAAAAGTATGTAACATCATTTTTCTATAATTTTAAAAATTTCGGTAATACTGTCTCATAATTTCATATATAACATTTGGCAACGCAGCGCGACAGCGCCTCAACGGCATCTGTTCCTTGTTGTTTATTCATAATTTCATAATAATATAGTTTTCAACCAGCACGGACGTGTATAGTAACATATTGAATTGCACACAATTGCATTAGTATTCTTTTAAAATGTTATAAGTGTAACGTGTATATTCATTAAATATCAATTCAATATTGTATATATTTTGTGCTGCAAATATTAAGCGAACAATGCCCGTGACAACTGCCAGTGTGTTAAGGATTGGCTCTGCCAAGCTAAACAAAGACATATTAGCAGTACCAAACTGGGAAATTCAACTAGCCCGGGAAAATCTTGGTAGCCCGGCCCCAAATAATGTACCATTTATGTTATAATGTTTTATACTATTTTATAATTTCTGTTTGTTAAAATGCACTATATTTTGATTTTATGTTGTACCATATGTGTTATATTACCATTTTTGTATGTTTAAATATACTATATTTTAATTTTATGTTATATATATGTATGTTTTATAATATCTTATACTACATTATCACTTTGTGTGTGTACTATATTTTCATATTTTTGTACATATATGTTATATCTTATACAGTATTACTATTTTTGTTTAAATATATTATATTTTGTTATGTTTGTACCATGTATTTATATCTTATATTATTTTACCATTTTTGTTTGTATTAATATACTATATTTTGATTTTATATTGAATCTAATATGTTATAATCTTATACTATTTTAAAATATCTGGAGTGGCCTGCACTCAACTTTCTTTTACGTAGTTTTCAATAGATAGATATTAATATATAATGAAAATAACTGGATAATTATACCAATTTATAATGGATCTGAATTTGAAGTACTTATCGTATTCACTCTTAAACAGTCAAATTTCACAGTTAAACTCTGAAATTGTTAATTAATTATGTCAGCAAATATATAATATAAATTGATTCTATAATAATTTACCTGATACAATGTATTCTAATAAGAAATCAATATTTTAAATATTAATTCATACAGATAACTGTCAAAGGAATGCTTGTTTGTTCTCAATAAACAAGAAACAAATGATGTAACTCATGGTTGATTCGTTTTAAAAATAATAAAATTAGTCACAATTGTAGGTATCACCATGGCAACGTAAATAAGATATTTGAGTTTTTTCGTAGCAGTTTTCTCATAACTGGTACAATTTATGAAGAAACTTTTCAAACAAAAGTTGTGCGAAATATTAATATCTTTCATTATGAATATTGCTATTTTTGCCGTAAGTGTAGCCGTTCTAGTGATATTGGAGATAGAACAAAAAATGTATAGAGTAAACATGAACTACCGGTTTGAATATTCTTTTCAAAAATAGGAGGTGCACATCTAGGGTATATACAAGTCTTAAGTTTGAAGTTTCATAATTTTTCGTTCGACAGTTTTGGCCCTAGAGCGTTCACAGACACACACACACACACACACACACAGACGTCATGCCGAAAATAGTCACATTCGATTCAGGGAAGTTCAAAACATGTATATCCGTTGAAATCTCGAGTTCGAAATTTTTCATGATTACAATACTTACTTATTACTGACGCTGAATACATTGTATCAGGTAAATTATTATAGAATCAATTTATATTATATATTTGCTGACATAATTAATTAACAATTTCAGAGTTTAACTGTGAAATTTGACTGTTTAAGAGTGAATACGATAAGTACTTCAAATTCAGATCCATTATAAATTGGTATAATTATCCAGTTATTTTCATTATATATTAATATCTATCTATTGAAAACTACGTAAAAGAAAGTTGAGTGCAGGCCACTCCAGATATTTTTTAAATCGGATCAAGCATGAGTTACATCATTTGTTTCTTGTTTATTGAAAACAAGCAAAGCATTACATTGACAGTTATCTTTTTGAATTAATATTTTAAATATTATTTCTTATTAGAATACATTGTATCAGGTAAATTATTATAGAATCAATTTATATTATATATTTTCTAACATAATTAAATAACAATTTCAGGGTTTTGTTAGTGAAAACTGCGTAAAAGAAAGTCGAGTGCAGGCCACTCCAGATATTTTTAGTTTAGTTTCACAGTCCATACAATGTATATAGAAACAAAATAGAAACAAAAAACAGATATCAGCCGCTCTCTGACATGGATGGTAACGAAGAAAATTCCACGTCGGCAAAACCAAGAAAAGTGGCGCCCTCCTCCACCAGTTATCATTCAGGGGAAAACGGAATCCCATGAAAGTATAATAAATAACGTGAAAGCCTTCGTAACAAAAGGATTTCACATCAAATACACCAACGAAACCACAAATATTTTCATAAGAAACGAAGAAGAGAGAAAGAAATTCGTCGAAGCGATAGCCGCGGAAAATGTCGAATTTCATACCTTCACACATAAAGGAGACAGGACGCATGCGTTTATTATACGTGGGCTAGATAGCCAACCGGAAATAGACACTATAAAAGAAGAAATCGAGGAGGACAACATTAAAGTGCACAAAGTTATTGCACTGAGAACAAAGGGAGACCATTATTCATGGTAACCACTGACTCGACAACATATCTCAAAGAATTGCAACAAAAAATAAAACACCTATCCTACACTTCAATCACCTGGGAAAGGGTTCAAAATAAAAAAGGAATTATCCAGTGCCATAGATGCCAGGAGTGGGAACATGCAACATCAAATTGCTACCGTGCAATAAAGTGTATGAAGTGCGCTAAGGACCATTGGTCCAAAGATTGTCAAAAACCGGAAGGTGAAAAACTGGTGTGTGCAAACTGTGCAGGCGAACACACATCAAACAATACACAGTGCCCAGTCTACGTCCAAAAGACGAATTATCGAAAGCGCAATAGTGTGGCGCAACACGTCACACAGCCACAGCGATACATACCAGCAAAACAGCCTGCAACCAACGCATGGGCCCAACGCTCCCAGCAACGTGACAACAAAGTCCCCACCAATCTACAAGACAATCAAGATTACCCCGCCTTCCCCACGCCAAGTGAAACGGTAAGTGCAAGTGCCCCCATGGCCCCACTATCCAGTACAAGTGCGCGAGTGACCAACAACAATGTGCAAGCCCCTGCCCCCCCACCAGACGATACAACGAACGCACAAATAAACACAGTTCATCAACTATTTAATGAACTAGAAATATTAAATAATTTAATAAACCTAGATAATATGTTATTAGCAGTTAAGGATTTAAATGTACAACTAAGTGAATGTAAAGGGAACCAGCAAGCATTATTTAATGTTTTCACCAAATTTGGCAAAACCATTCACAAATACAACATATAAACAAATCACAATATGTTCATGGAATGCCAATGGCATCCGGCACAAGGTCAGTGAGTTGAAACACTTCATGAAAACACACAATGTACATATCATGCTCATTAATGAAACAAAACTTACACGGCAAATCACCCTCAATTTAAGAGGATACACAATACATAGACAGGACAGAATTACATTAGGCATAGCAGCTGGTGGAGTAGCTGCTATTGTCAGGAACAATATACCACACGCCCGTGTAGACATACCACACACAGCAATTGAAGCCCTGTGCATCAAGCTACAAGACAACACACATCATCTCCGCATACAACCGACCAGCGAATTCATTCACTGGAACAGACATTGACACACTGCTAAACATGCACACAAAAACACTCATAGTCGGAGACCTGAACTCCAAGCACACTGACTGGGGCTGCAATAGAGCAAACAAAAACGGAGTCACACTATACAACTACATAAACGCAAACAACGCTATAATAATTAACACAGACACACCCACGCATTACCCCGAAAGTGGCATAACTCCGTCAACCATTGATATATTAGTGTGTAAAAACCTAAGAAATATCACACAACCTGAGTCATTGCAAGAACTCAACTCAGACCACAACCCCGTAATATTCACTATAAACAATCAAAACATCCAGAACTCAGTAAAGCAAATCACATCATACAAACACAAAAACTGGGCTGAATTCAGACAAACTCTAGACAAATACATAACAATAAACAATAGCATAAACACAACATATGTGATCAGTGTTGAGGTGGAACTGCTTGCAACTGCCATAACTAAAGCAAAACAAAGACCTACTAATACTTTGACTATTGACACACAAAGAATAGACCTACCTCAACACATAAAATCCTTAATCAGACGCAGAAACAACATACGTCAGGAGTGGCAGCGCTCACAAAAACAACAAACTAAGCAATCGCTCACTGAAATCAACAGAGTCATCAAAGCACAGATACAGCTACACAAGAACATGACATGGACTACCAAACTAGAATCACTGCGACCAAACGACAACTCTCTTTGGAGGTTTCCTAAGTCTCTAAAGAAACCCTCCACCGAAATTCCTCCACAACAACATGACGAATATCACGGACAGCGAGAATTACTAAAGCATGTATCACCATCAAACAAATATATCCACTACTCTGTAAAAACAGCAAACTCACACCAAAAAATAAAAAACTAATATACACAACACTCATCAGACCCGTACTCACATATGCAGCCACTGTATGGTGCAACGCGTCAAAAACCGCCTTGAAACCACTACAAATACTACAGAACAAATGCCTAAGACTAATACTAAACGCAGACAGATACACAAGAATCACCGAACTACACGAACTCACCAGCATCCCATACATAACAGATTACATTTCATCCATGGCACAACATTTTTACACAACACAGATAAATGTAAACCCGCTTCTGCGGAACATCACCAAAATCAGACAACATAACACGCAAGTCACACTTAAGCATAAACTCCCATACCAAACTCTACCTTTGTTCACGCAAACATGAACATAACACGTAATGAACCACATTTGATCACAACACACAAACACAACACGCACACGATTTCATCCATCAAAATAACAATATTAAGTGTCGATGACACACACCTTTAGTTAAATAAGTGTTATTGTTATTTAGTTTCTAAGATGAACATAAGCAGGTTTTGTTATTTTTTGTTTCCTGCAAGCATACACCACAACACAACAACAAAAACAACACACTACAACAAATATAAACATACAATCATTATCTTTAGTACACGTTACATATACACACAAATATTTAGAGCTAAGATTTCATCCATCAAAATAACAATATTAAGTGTCGATGACACACACCTTTAGTTAAATAAGTGTTATTGTTATTTAGTTTCTAAGATGAACATAAGCAGGTTTTGTTATTTTTTGTTTCCTGCAAGCATACACCACAACACAACAACAAAAACAACACACTACAACAAACATAAACATACAATAATTATCTTTAGTACACGTTACATATACACACAAATATTTAGAGGTAAGACATAGTTAGGAACTCGTTGTTAAGTTAAGTTAATTTAATTTAATTGATAGAAATGTACTGTCATGTATCATGTAAATATTAAAGGAATAAATAGATGTTAAAGAAAAAAAAAGAAAAGTATATTGCACTTGTAACGGATGAGTTTTAAAACTAATGCGCTATAGCGAATGTAGCCGAACATCCGGAGGCAAACGAAGATGCACGATCAAGCCCGACCACTACCGAAAGTAAATTTTTCATGCATACACGTTTACTCTCGTAATGAGAGAAATGCTCACAATTTCCGGAATGCATGAAAATAATAATTTTTTTTCAGCTTTATTTGGAATTGTCGGAATTGGGAAATTTATAATTTCAAAATAGATAATATTATTTGAAGATAGAATTTTTGGCCGGTGGCAGGGAAAAGTGCAGAAGTCAGATTATACATATATGCATCAAATGTATTTGCGCAAAACCTATCACACATAAATAAATAATGGGAAATGTCCCGACCAAATGCGTCAGACCTGTAAGACCTTTTCTATTTAGTGGAGTTGATTATGCAGGACCCATTGCAATAAAAGAAAGTAAAGGTCGAGGTAAAAAGAAAATAATTATAACTTATGTAATTGTATTTGTGTGTTTGTCAACTAAAGCTATTCATTTGGAGTTAGCATTCGACTGTACTGCGGAAAGTTTTTTAAGTACTTTAAGAAGAATAATGGCATGGCGCGGTAAAATTAAAAAGCTACGGTCAGATAATGGCACCAATTTTGTTGGAGCTAATCGAGAATTAAGTAGATTAAAATTATTGTTCGATTCCCGAGAGTTTGAAAATGTCATTCTGGCAGATTTATATAATGACGGCATTGACTGGAAATTTATACCTCCAAATTCACCATATATGGAGGGTATATGGGAAGCCGGAGTGAAAGCATCCAAAAAACATTTTTAAAGAGTTACCGGTAGTTTAATAATTAACGTAGAAGAAATGTACACCTTGATAATCGTCATTGAATCCTGTCTTAACTATATGTAATCACCCAAACGACCTGGAGCCCCTGACACCAGGACACTTCCTCATCGCAGCAGCACTGACAGTGCCGCTCGAACCAGGGCTGCAATTCCAAGCAGATAACAGACTATCCAGATGGCAAAGGGTAGAAACAGAATATCTTACCGAGTTGCAAAAGCGCAATAAATGGCAGGTGTCAATAATACTCGCCAGATTTACCGAACTTCACCACGGAGCCGATAGAATCACCAGAGTTGTCACCTTCAAGATATCGAGTGGAACAACTAAAAGACGAGTTCATCGCCTGTGTGTGCTGCCCTTGCTTAAAGTGAGTGACAGTGCATCATCCCAATGTTAGTGCAATCGAATTAATTTAGTGCATCATAAAAACAACAGACTTGTCAATTATAATAATAAAATAAAACACAAGTTTGGTTTAGTATAAGAACTTATTATTCTGTTTAATTATTCTATAAATTTACTTGTCGCATGTATCATGTTAATTTACTCAAAATGTGTGCATAGCACAATTTATACAGCACCGTTGTAATTCTTCATTTGTTATATTAACATGGGCCTATGCAAATGTATATGCACATATTTGTTGAAAAAAAAATTTTTTTTTTTCAAAAGGTGGGAGGATGTTATGTATTGAAGTAAGGGCAAACCTACTCCACACCAAAAATAGTTTATTTCTAGTGCTAAAACCCCGAATGACACTACAGTCCATTGCGAGCTATGGTTAGCATAACATTGTAAGAACCAATTTAAATGTGCGTTGTTAAAATACATACCATATCTATCAAATCCAGCGAACCAATTTCCCAACAATTAATGAATATAAATTGTTCTACAACCCTTTCGTATCTAAGTACTCGCGACTATATAATTCTTTTAGACACCGGATCAACAATGAATTCAATTCATTAAACTATCATAAATAAAATAAAATATTGAAATAGAACACTACTCGTCTGAAGTTCAGTCTGCTTTGAAATGGACAAAGGAATCAAACAATATAATGAAATGTCAAAAACAATTGTAATAAATAAAATCTGATATATTATATTGATATTGTATGCCAATGACAAATATAATAGCAAATCATATAAAGAAATATTTTGTATTGCAAGGGTTAGTCCCGATAACAGCGGTTTGCGGATTTTCATTTTGCGAGTGATTTTTCATTGGTCGGAAATTTTGAAATTTATTTAAACGGGAATTTATTTCATGTTTCCGCAGCTTCCGCAAGATTTTAATTTCGAGGGCGGGAAATTAGAATCATATTCTATATATTGCAGGACCAGCAAGAATTATAACCTCACTTTCTGACTTATGTAATTAGATTTTGTAGAAGAACACAAAACTAGATTGGACACTATACACAATATAGTACACGACAAATTAATAAAAGACAAGAACAAGAGACAAAAACCAAACCAAAATCCTATTGAACTTCCTAACACAGTTTCTTATAAAGAAAATCGGAGAAGCATGAAAACTATTTAACCGATTTATAAAATTTTAGAAGTAAAAAATATGAACAAAAGTTAGATGTAATTGTTGTAAATGTAGTTGATTAAAATAATAAGAAACATAGGATAGACAAATTAAAACGTCCACGTAATGTTTTAGATGGAAAAGAGGAATCACAGCGGGAAACCTTCAAAATATAGATTTAAATATTGGTATAAATATAGTCAAACTAGCGAAAACTAAAATATACTCAACTAACATTATATATATATATATATATATATATATATATATATATATATTTATATATAATTATTATTATAAACATGCTAACATGTATAATGAGTATAAAAATCTTGAACAACAAAATATTAATCTACAAAATTATTTAAATAATGGTACACAAACCTATCAACAAGAATTGGAAACTCATAAGAATATATTAAATTTTAATTTTTAACATCTCGAAAATAAAATAAACCTTATATTCGCAAACAGATTTAAACGCAGACTAACCAATGGAATTGGTTCCATTATTAAACAAATATCTGGTAATCTGGATGCATCAGATGGGGAACGTTATGAACGACTTTTTAAACACCTTGAAGAATACGAAAAGTATTAGAAACACAAACTTTTGAAATTATTCATATTGGTAAAAATACTATAGGAAAATTTAACTAGCATGTAGAAAACGTTAAATTAAATGAACATGTACTAAAATCTAGATGGTTACAACTAAAGGAATATGTTTGAGAACATATGCAATGGGAACACATTTTATCAGCAAAAGACGTATTTAATCAATTAATAAATCTAAGTATGAATTTAATTGGAATAGTTAACGAAATTGAAACTTCACTCTCATTTTGTAATTTAAAAACAGCAGTCATACACCCAAACGATTTACAAGAAATTTTAAAACAAATATCTTTAGAATCAAAACTCACTTTCGAAAATTTCTGGAAATTATCAAAATTAATAATATGCCACTGGAAAATGAATGATAATGTAATAAAATATTTACCAGATATTCCCTTGTATTACGAAGATAATTATGAATTATACCAATTGACACCTATACTTACTTTGTATGAAAATAAATTTATAACCATCAATGTTCCTCAACAATATTAATCTGTAAAAGAAATTCGAAAATATATATTGAAACAAATGTATTTTTAATCAAATGTACTACTGTGAAACTATATTAATAGAAACAAATTAATGTATTACTAATTCAATCTCTAATAAAATAGATATGCAATGATGTATATTTCACGTAATAGACAAAGACTTTTACATGTATTAAATAGAAAATTCACCATTAATTATAATAATAAGTTCAATTGAAAAATATATTCCTATAAAATGTCCAAGTTACACTTACAACATTAACATTTAAGATATATAATAATTCAACAATGTTCACAACTGTAAAATAAACAATGTGTATTTCACAAGCCAAAGCTAGGTCAAGAATTGTTATTCGAAAATTTAAATTTAAAAAATGTTATTTTTTTTTCCATATTACATTTAAGAAATATAGAAACGATGGAAATAGCAAATAAAAAGATACCTATAATATTCTAATTAAGGTCGCCGACCGATTGGTAAATTGTGTAAATCTTGTGTTTTTCGAAAACTATTCGGCGGATTAAAGTTATATTTAAAATTATAAATTTATATACAATTATGTCCGGGAGGAGTACCAAAGAATTTTTTAATTTAAATATATAGAATTGTTAGGGGGGTATCTTTTTATAATATAATCAAAAATAACTAAATACATACTCATCCGCGACAAAATAATTTAGTGAATGCACTTATAAAAACTTAAATTAATCAAGCAGTTTTGAAGAAGAAAACACATGAAATTAGATTTCTCAAAATATAATTTTTGTAAATTAAAATAAGTTTGTCTGTGTTTAATATTATTTCTCTAACACCGGCATTATTGAATGCAACGTTTGGAACATAAATCGTTCGTAATGGGATACAAGAATCCAAAGTGGTGACCCCGACGTGATCCAAACGAAAAAAATTCAATTGTGCGCGAATCGACGAGTGGCGAGAAATAATTCGTGTGTAATTCAATCGCGCAAAAGGATACGTAAAAGGGACGCAATTTTATTTTAAAAAAACAATACGCGTTACACACGCAGTGACATTTGACAACGTTTGGCCCTATTCGAGTGAATCAGAAACAATTACCAATTGACGCGGGTGCCCCGTGCATTTTGTGGACATTTTTAACGGTGCAGTGACACATTTCTTTGCGTGTGAACGATTGCAAACTCAAAGGAGACTCAACGTATAAATTAGACAGTTTTTTTGAACATTTTGGTACGAAGTTTCATACAATGGCGAATAACGGAGGAAGTGATGTCGATGCCGCATCAGCGATTCCACGATTACCGATGCCAAGAATCATCGATTCCATGCACAATTTGGAATTGTATTTTACAAGTTTGGAATTTTGGTTCGACGCTTGCAGTGTAACGAGCGATTCCAAGGAATGCAGCGCTGTAATAGCACAAATTCCAATCAATGAATTGGTAGAAATATGAACATATTAAGCCGATTATTAACGCAAATTTTTCCGATTCACGACAGAAACGTTTCCGTGAGGCCATAAACGAAGTTCAACTTGGTGATTCAAAGCCGAGTCAATTGTACGCGAAAATGAGACGTCTCGCTGCAGATTCTCTCACCGAAACAGCTCTCATCGATTTATGGGCCGCACGCCTTCCGGAAATGGCTCATGCCGCAGTGATTCAAATGAAAACGTCGCCAATAAAAGATCGATTAGTGGCAGCCGATGCACTTGTGGAATTACTTCGCCTACGTGTAATAAATGGTGTCAGTGTTAATCAAACAGCAACGCAATCAGCTGGATCCAACGAAAACAACACGGTTGTCGATACCCAAATTAATATGTTGTGCAAACAAGTTGCCGAACTACAACGAAGTTTCAGCAATATGCAGAATCAACGAGGACGAAGCCGCTCACGTGGTCGAAGCCAAAATGGACGCGATCGATCGAAATCAATTTATCCAAATTGTTGGTTTCATTGGAAGTTTGGTGCCAGCGCAAAACGATGCCGTGAACCATGTGATTTTAACAAATCGAAAGGTGTATCAGGTGCCCCAACACAATCTGATTGAGACATGCAGCCTGTGACAGAACTTTCGGCCAGCAAACAGTTAAAGTTCTCATCCATCAACCGATTAAAAATTAACGATAAATCTACGAACATCAGCTACTTAATCGATATAAGTGCCGATGTATCGGTTATGCCCTTTAATCGGAGCACAGGTAATTGCAAAACAACGAATATGAAATTGTTTGCAGCAAATGGTACAGAAATCAAAATTTACGGTGAAACTACTTTAAAGGTAAACTTCGGTTTACGACGAGAGTTTATTTGGAAATTTATTATTGCAGACGTAACCACACCAATCATTGCAGCCAATTTCATCGCACATTTTGGGTTACTTATTGATTTGAAAAAGAACCGAATGATCGACATGATCACCGGTTTCTCGACAAATTGCTGCGTCATAATAAGTGCCGAGCCAACGGATGTACGAACATTTCAAATCGATTCGATATACGCTGACATCCTGAACGAATTCAAGAGTATTACGAAATTGCCCCCACCAGGTAGTTCTACGACTTCCGTGGTGGTACATTGAATCCTCACAAATGGACAGCCAGTTTTTGCACGACCAAGACGATTAAAACCCGATAAATTAGCCGCAGCACGAAACGAATTCCAATATTTAATGAAAGCAAGCATTTGTCGTCCATCAAGCAGTGCGTGGGCTAGTTCATTTCACATGGTGAAGAAACCGGACGGCTCATGGCGACCATGCGGTGATTATCGGGCTCTAAATGCAATCACCATTCCCGACCGCTACCCGATTCCGTATTTGACCAACTTCGCTAGCAATCTGCAAGGTAAGACCATGTTTTCAAAGATCGACTTGCAGAAGGCTTTCCATCAAGTACCAGTAGCATCAGAAGACATCGAGAAAACAGCAATCACAACGCCCTTCAGCCAGCACAAACCTTCCAGCGTCTAATTCATGAAGTCTGCCGTGGATTAGACTTCGTGCTTGCTTACATCGACGATTTATGCATCGCAACAGCCACTCCTGAGGAACATCGCGAGCATCTTCGAATAATTTTTCAACGATTGAAACAACATAATTTGGCAATTAACGTTGCGAAGTGCGAGTTTGGTAAACGAGTTATCAATTTTCTTGGACATCGAGTTGACGGAATTTTACCACTTCCAGGTAAAATTCAAGCTATTCGAGATTTTCCGATGCCAACGATGCAGAAACAATTGAAAAGTTTCTTGGCCACATTGAATTTTTACCGAAAATTTCTTCCAAACGCAATCGACACCCAAGCCTAATTACCGGAAATAAAAAGAATGATCGAACATGGCAACATCGTAATCATTCAATTTTTCATGCGTGTAGTAGCATAGTAAAAAATAGACAGTAGATAATCGTTTAATTTTGTAAGATACGAAAAATACCTGAAATAAAGAAAAAATATAATTTTTGTACATTAAAATAAGTTTGTCTGTGTTTAATATTATGTCTCTAACACCGGCATTATTGAATGCAACGTTTGGAACATAAATCGTTCGTAATGGGATACAAGAATCCAAATATATGTAAATATATATATATATATATATATATATATATATATATATATATATATATAGATATATATGTATTTTCTTTGTCTCAAAACGCTTACTATTTTCTATTTTTCATAACATAATTATATCGTAAATATCCTACGTCATCGTACAAACTATCAAATAATATACAGTTAAACTTTCAAATCGATCTGTTAAATATCGAATAAGAGATAAACACGTTTAAAGTTTTAGTAAGCGGAGGAGTGTAATTAATTTTACTCTACGTTTAATCTGCGATATCTGCTCCATATAAGAGAGGTAGAGTGCACAAATTTGGTCTTACGAGCGAGCGAGGGACGACTAACATCCAAGTATATAAGTTATATATACTTTTAGTTTCAAGGCAACGAGATAAACACTTTTGGATAATGAAATTGTTTGATCCGAGAATGCCACAGACACACGACCGAATGCTTTAGCTTCTTCGGTACTTCGTACGGCGATCTATAAAGGTTTGGAGTGGCTTTACACCCTAATGAAATAATTCACAAATAGCAGTATGGAACCCATTTAATTCAAAAATAGACATGCTTTTATCTAAATTTTTATCTACTCGAGAAACATTTTAGTAATCACATAATTAAATGCTGTTCACTGTCTTTTCTTGTGAGCAAGGTTTTGTATATTCGTTGTTTTCTCCGTAACTCGATTGTATTGTGTAAAATAAGCACAAGAAAGATTTGCTTCATATTTGTCATTTAAACTCACATACAGAAACAAACAATTACATCTGTGTTTATAGGTGTATATATATATATATATATATATATATATATATATATATATATATATATATATATATATATATATATATATATATATATATGTGTGTGTTACGGTAAATTTACACTCTTGGGAAATGTACACTTCTACCGTAAAATACTACTACTACTACCAAATTAAAAACCAAAATTACTTCCCATCACTTAAAAATGAGACAACCACAACGTAACCACAATCCTTGATTTTGTATACAAACGGATTATTTACATTTTCGCTGTTTGTGGTTACGTTGTGGTTGTCTAATTTTTAAGTGATGGGAAGTAATTTTGTTTTAATAGTAGCGCCAAAAACAATCTAGGGGATTTTGTTATTTTTAGGTTGGTAACAGAAATCGTGGCCAGAGAAAAGTGTGGATAACTTTACTGACATGTAAATTTGATGTTTTCAAACCCAATTTCATTCTTGTTCCGAATATAGCTTCATAGGGAGGATGCTATATACCCTAATGAAAAGCTCTATTTTTCATCAGTTGAACATATTTTAAACCTTCTGACCACATTTGCTCACATTTACCAAAACGACATGGTCATTGTGAATTCAATGTACATTTCCCTTCTTTGAAATTGTAAATGTTAGTTGAATGCACATTACCCAAACGAGGAGGCAAATGTGCACATTTACCGGAAAATGTGTACATTTGCCGCAATATCTACTTTTACCGTAACATATATATATATATATATATATATATATATATATATATATATATATATATATATATATATATATATATATATATATATATATATATATATAAAATTACTATATATTGTTTTAAATTGTATCTACGACTGCTTTGAATGAATGCCAATATGTATTAATGCTACGGAAACGTAAATGTAACCAGTCATTTATAAATAGCGATTTCATAGATATTTTTGACTTTTCGACAAAAATTTTCAAGCAAAGGTTGCTAGATATTTGAATATATACAACTTTTATAATATTAAACTTTTCTCTAAATCATGCTGTTTCCTAGATATTGAAAAAGTTGCAAGAGTTAATCACTAATTTAAGTTTTTTTCGGGCCCTTTTCAAGTTTTCAAATTTTAATTTTAGTTTTATAATTTTGCCATCAACAGTATTTGCTGTACAGCGATCAGAGACACAAGAAATAATTTCAAAAATAGTTAGAAACGTTCCAGGAAAGGTCGAAGCGGGTATTTCCGTTGAACTTCCTTTTATACATTCGCATATGGCAGTAAAAATACTTATTAAATTTTCGTTTCCCTAGTTATATTACATATTGGGATTGTTTGCAATCGTTGATACAAGTTAAAATATATTAATGGGTCGATTCTGTGCATGTCTGTAGAACCCGTTAGACGCACTGTAAGTTCTATAAGAGTTTACGGGTATAACGTCTATTCTATGCAAATCCGTAGCATACAGATTCTTATATTTTGTAACTATTCGTTATTCAAGCATCGTAGCGGGGGATGTTACAGGAATGCGAACAGAATTGGCATTTCCGTACTTCTATAGTGGCTCGTCTTACGAGTCATCTATACGGTACAGATCTGTATGTTATCGGATTCGTAAGGAAATGCACAGAATCGACACATAAAGCAATATTATATATAGGTAGTTACGGTGAAGGTCACTCCGGCATATTTTATTTATCCCTTCACTATTGAATATTTATCATTAGAGAAATTATTCTAATTTTTTGCTCCTGCACCTTTGAATTATTTTTTATAGATTGATCTTAGTATGTATGTTTATTGCCCAATTTTGGACTATACATTTATTATTATTTCTTGCTAAGGCTGTGCAATATATCGGACGTCTCTTTCAGTGAAAAATACCTGGAGTGGCCTGCACTCGACTCTATTACGTAGTTTTCTCTAGATGTATATATATATATATATATACATATGTATCCCAAACAAACTGTCAAACTAACCAATACCACACAGTAATACTATGAAATGTCATTTATCTAATTGATTATATTGTGTTTTCCTGTCAATATATTGGCAGGCACAAATATGATTGATATTAAACTATATGCAAATCCATAGCAACGTAAATAAGATATTTTTCAAATTTTCCTAGCTTTTTTCTCGTAACTTTTTCATTTAATTAATATACTTTTCAAACTAAAGTTGTGCGACATATCTATGTCTTTCATTACGAACATAAAAATTTTTGCCATTAGTGCAGCCGTTCTAGTGATATTGGAGAAAGGTTAAAGAATGCATAGAATAAACATGCACTTTAATATCCATTTCTAAATTAGGAGGTACACATCTAGACCATATGCAAGTCTTAAATTTGGAGTTGCACAATTTTAGAACAGACACACAAACACACACATACAGGCATCAATACGAAAATAGTCACAGGTCAAAGCATGTTTATTCGTTGAACACTCGAGTTGAATTTTTTCATGATTACCATACTTACTTATTACTTCGTAGAAGAAAGTAAGAAGCAAACAAAACACACAAAAAAAAGTCTTATCGACGAAAGTAATAAAATATTCACTTTTAAACAACAGAAATATCAACAAAGAAGATAATAAACAAGAGTGAAATACAAACCACAAAATAGGAAGCAATGCAGAGACTATAAGTATACCCATCTACACGTAACTATTTATTTGCCTTTATTCTCGCCTCCGCTCATCCTGCCACCACCCATAATTATTATTGTATCTTAAAAACTACTGCTCCAATTTTAATTTAACAATGAATAAATTAAAATAGCATAAAAACCGAATAAGCGGTTTTTTAGTTATATGCCAATAAACATACAGACCTAGAGTTTTATAATATATAAGGATATTTCAGGTTATGTTACTTTAAATGAAGACCACTAGCGAAACGGTTAAATTGTAATTATATGATTTTTTAGACAAATATCCAACGGCAAGTTGAGCAAATTAATACTTAATAATTTGAATTCTGCGATGTGAAAGTCATGAAGAAAAGGGAGCAGTTCCATTTACGTCCTGATTTGATCAAAGTATTGACATGCAAGAATATAATGCACAGAGATAATTAATGTTAAATGTCTTTCTCTATAATATTAAACTGTTTGTGTCAATTCAGTATTAGATTGTTTTAACAAAAATCGCATAATTGTTGTGTATGTCACTATTCATATATTTTAATATTAAATTATATTATTATTTTCCTGAGTGCCTTTATTAGTTACACAAACATTACTTTTCAGGATGATCAATTTTTTTGGTCATTTTAAACGCTTATGTCCATATATGCTAGAAGATATGCATATGCAATCATAAATATGTACACAGCACCGACGCAAAGCGACGGCATGAGAAACGCGTGGAATACATGGAAAGCTAACACAATTAATTCTCTTTACAGGCGGACCTCACGTGTCGAGACACAAAGCAATCTGTGGGAGCCATGTTTACAAGGACAAACTTCGTGACACTTAAGTATGTCACTGACGGCTGGGGCACTGACTCCAACGGTTTCAAGCTTGTCATAACAGCCGTCAAAGATCCGAGTAAGTGTACTTAATCATCTCAACCATAGGCCCCCAACAACGCTTTTATATATTATATCAAATATGTTTAGTTAATTTGAATATAATATAGACATCTCATATATTTTATATTAATGTGAATATTATTGTATCAACTGCATCTTTATCTAAGATATAGTGTTAACTATAAATAGTTATTCTTTATTAGAAAGTAGACAGAAATGTAAATAAAAACAAATTCCATTCTAGTCGTTATCATTTTACTGCATCAGCATAATTAATGAGCCTCACGGGAAGTTAATTGTCAATCACAATGGTATATAAATCTATATAAATATACCGGTAGGCTTTTTAACCTGTTGAATAGAAATATAAGTTCCTTTTTCTTGGGAAATGCAGTCAATTATTAAATAGTATTCTGCCGGCCGCCGTGGTCGAAATGCTTTTAAGCTAACATATTACTCAAGCTAGATCTGGTGGTTAAGGTACGACTTCCCGCTCCGATGATACGGCATAAAAGTTTGTAAATGTTTCTCACCTTCATACCTTCACCTCGGCGGCACACAGTGGCATATGATCGCAGTAGTCGGTTTGCAGTGTGTTCATCCCCCTTCCAAAAAATAAAAAAATATTAACACATTATGATGAAACCACGTGTCATCAGAAGTTTTAAATAATTGACTGCATTTTCTGAAAAGAAAACAATTTCTACATTTCAATAATAGCAATTTATTTTTAACAATACTTCAAAATTTATAATAATTCTTATTAATTTTACGAGCAAAATACTTGCTTTTTACAAAGAATATCAACTGGAAGTATTTCCAAGAGTCTGTTTCTTAGCGTTGTACATACAAACGAACTATAGTTTTAACGTGTATACAGGTCTATTCTGTATGGAATTCGTTAAACGTTAACATGTTAAAAATACTTGTTAAAAAATAAGAATTAGCGGGCCGTCAAAAATTAGCGTTTCTTTGGTATTCACTATTGTCCATTATTAACGTATATGCTAAAACTTGAAATTTAACGGTGTCGTTAATATCTGATGTGAAATGAGTGACAAATGTCAAAAAACGCCATGGAAACAAACGTCGTTTCTTGCATCATACATATCTTTTTTGTTATTTGAGGGTTAGGATTGTTTATATATATACAGCATTTAGATATTTTTATTATCGTTGAAACATTCCTCATTATATTCCAGTGTTGTTAAAGAATATTTCAAAAATTTTGTGCTGTTGATTTGTGAATTATATATGTGTAAACATAAAGTTTGGTTATAATTTTCGGATTGACATAACATTTGACGTTTAAGTGAATTGTTACTTATGTATTATACTTGACCATTTTTCCAAGTGTTATATCTTAATATTTTAGATATTTGTAGATAAATAGTGGGCAATATTATTAGTGATGAGACTCACCCACCCTCACACGCTCAAATTTAGAAAATTAATTAGCAATTAACAAATAAATTTGTTTCATATTTCGCAGTTTCCTACTATTCGCAACCAAAATTAAGCATGTAAATAATAGAGATAAAGAATACTGCAATAAAAACAAGATTTGGTTCGTGTAAAACGCACCAATGCGTAGAGCTCGCCTTTATGTAAGAAATGCGTTACGAGCAGTAGTCTTAATTATTCGGGCCTTTTGAAATATACAATATTAACGTGACAGTTGAGAAAATTTGTTAAAATTTTAGCGGTTTATGCGTTAGCGAATACAAAAACACGTTAAAAATATTCGTTAATATCTTAACGTTGACCTTAAAATTAGCGGCTACGCTAAAAATTACAGAATAGCAGGCCTACAGGCCTATTCTGTAATTTTTAGCGTAGCCGTTAATTTCAAGGTCAACGTTAAAATATTAACGAATATTTTTAACGTGTTTTTGTATTCGCTAACGCATAAACCGCTAAAATTTTAACAAATTTTCTCAACTGTCACGTTAATATTGTATATTTTAACGGCAACTTCAAGGGTAGTGTTAAAATATTAACGTTATATTTTCATAGTTATTTAGATTTTTCGTTATCGTTGAAAGATCCTCATTAAATGTCAGTGTTATTTTATAAGTGGATATTTGTAAAACTAAACATATCTGCATTCATAAATAGTTTAGAAGATGATGTTAAATCACGATATTTATTGAAAATTGCAATTATTATCGGCATGATCAAATCTTACAATACATATTTAGTGATGTGATACTCGAGTACAAAGAATCGGTATGTACTCGATTCTTGAAAGTACTCGCTATACTCGAATACACGTTCCTGAGTATTCGAATACATTTTGTACTTTGTTAAAATTCGATACCAGCTGTATCATATTCTACATTGAGTACGCGTCTCGTCGTGTTTACTCAATCTTACCGATTCCGCCATACTATGTTGTTCTATTCCCGACTGCTCTACTTTTTAGCTCGCCGTACGAAGTACCGAAGAAGCTAACGCATTCGGTCGTGTGTCTGTAGCATTCTCGAATTAAAAAATGTTATTAACAAAAAGTGTTTGTTTCGTCGCCCTGAATACAAAAATATATATAACTTGGATGTTAGTCGTCGCTCGCTCGTAAGACCAAATGTGTGCCCTCTACTCCTCTGAAGGTACCGGACCGATTCACGCCAAATTTGGTACACATATTATTTGGCATCCCATTTGAATCCGCTCGCGATTTAAATCATATCGCCTGTATACTTCCCGAGTTATAGGGACACAAAATTTAGAGCCCCCCTTAATACTGTCCTTATAAAAATAATTAAAGCACTCAAAAATTCTACTACAAATTCTAAGATAATTTATGTTAACAAGATTTTTTCATGTTGTTAACCCAAAGCCCGAAATAAATTATTAAATATTATAATTTTGAATTTTAAACTACGCACAAAAAATTATTTTTATCAATATAATATACTAAAAATTGAAAAACTTTTTATGTCTATAACATGTTTTCAAATTATTAACCAAAAGGCCCCAATAATTAAGAACCACTGCTCGCAACGCATTTCTTACATAAAGGCGAGCTCTACGCATTGGTGCGTTTTACACGTACCAAATCTTGTTTTTATTGCAGTATTCTTTATTTCTATTATTTACATGCTTAATTTTGGTTGCGAATAGTAGGAAACTGCGAATTATGAAACAAATTTATTTGTTAATTGCTAATTATTTTTTTTAATTTGACCGAGTGAGGGTGGCTGAGTCTCATCACTAATAATATTGTCCACTATTTATCTACAAATATCTAAAATACTAAGATATAACACTTGGAAAAATGGTCAAATATAATACATAAGTAACAATTCACTTAAACGTCAAATGTAATGTCAATCCGAAAATTATAACCAAACTTTATGTTTACACATATATAATTCACAAATCAACAGCACAAATTTTTTGAAATATTCTTTAACAACACTGGAATATAATGAGGAATGTTTCAACGATAATAAAAAAATCTAAATGCTGTATATATATATAAACAATCCTAACCCTCAAATAACAAGAAAGACATGTATGATGCAAGATACGACGTGTGTTTTCATGGCATTTTTTGACATTTGTCACTCATTTCACTTCAGATATTAACGGCACCGTTAAATTTTAAGTTTTAGCATATACGTTAATAATGGACCATAGTGAATACCAAAAGACACGCTAATTTTTGACGGCCCGCTAATTCTTATTTTTTAACAAGTATTTTTAACGTGTTAACGTTTAACGGATTCCATACAGAATAGACCTGTAAATATATTAATAAATGATTAAGATGATAACATTGACTATAACAATGAACACGTATTTGCAACCGTAGATCAGCCGACGGGGCACTGACCTAAGGCCCCGGATCACACTTAAGTTAAGAGTTCATTTATATAGCTCGAAATATGCATATTCAGCAAGCTACATTTAAGTGACCACGTAATGAATTATAATATTATTAGGTATGTTATTCTTACGTAATAACATACGTTACAACATTAAGGTTGAATACCATGGGATCCCAAGCTCAAATTGTAGGCAATTTTTTAGTTTTCATTTATAACCATAAAAAGAACATATGTATCAATTTTCAACCTTCTGGGACTTTTTCCGCACTAAAATGCAAATATAACTAGATTGTTATATGATACTAGGGTAACCCGTGGGTCCACGTGGCCATATTGTATTCAGAATATAGTTTAGTCTTGAGGAGTGGCGAATTTTCTTGTGATTTTTTTGTAAATCATAGTTGCAATATATAAACAAGACATACTTATTACTCCGTAAAGGAAAATAATAATGCATATCCCTTACACGGTTTTTCGTAGGGAACACTATTTTGTATTTTCGTTACTTTCTCCGTCCAGTAAATTACTAACAAAATCCAAAATGAATGATCTAGAGACTACATAAGATTAGTGTGGTTGCAGTGCAGAATTTAGTGTGGTGGTAAAAGTTTGTCTTTAATACGCTTTCAGTTTCATCATTCCCATCAAAACTTAATGCAGTTACTACCAAACATAAGTGACAAATCTACATAACCACTACACTGCACTACTAACTACACTATCAACAACAGTTATATTTGCCATTGGCATACAATATCAATATAACCCAGCAAACACAAAAACATCCCAAGTAACGTATCATTCCGAATGATTCCGATGTTCGATTGACGAAATTGTCAAATAACGAAAGGATGGACGACGAGATGAACATATTTCGTTTAGGCACAATGACCGGGTAGTCACCAGCCGATTGGACATTCTGTGCGGATCCCCGCATTTCAGCACGCTCACCCTCAAGGGCAAAGGGTCATAAATATTTTGACACATGTTTGTTAAACAAATACAATGTAGTACGACTGTATAAGTCTGCTTTAGTATTTCGTTGTGGATCTGAAACATACTCGAATAAAAATTATATAATAAAAAGTATATGCATAAAAGTAATGTGAATACGATTATTGTTAATTAATATTTATTTACTTTTAATTCATTATGCGACCAGAAAATACAGTATGTCACTATAATGTAACATTTAAAAAAGTAGAAGAAGGAATGAAGAAACAATTTAAAAAAAATCTATAAGATACTATCACAGACATCTTAAACTGGGCGCAAAATACTGGATATCATTTCTCAGACACAAAAACAAAAGCCATACATTTTTGTAAGCTTAGACAATCACATCACAACATAATACTTAAAATAAATAACAAAGACATACCCTTCACAAAAACCTTAAAATTCCTAGGACTGACAATAGACAACAAACTAAATTGGAAACAACATACCAAAGAACTGAGATTGGACTGTAATAGGAGACTCAATTTAATCAAATCGTTAAGTAACTATGACTGGGGTGCGCAGAGCGAGTCACTATTGCTGATATATCGGGCGTTAATTCGAACAAAAGTAGACTATGGATGTCAAATATATGGAACAGCAAAGCCATAGATATTAAAACAAATAGATTCTATACATCACACAGCATTAAAACTAATTATAGGTGCCTTTAGAACAAGCCCCATCGACAGTATTTTATGTGAAGCAGGAGAACCGCCACTAAAATACCGAAGAAAACATATAATGCTTACCTACATCAAAAATTTAGCAAGCAACTCATGAAATCCTGCCTTTCAATATATCTTTGATACAAGAAATAATAAATTAAAAATAAGAAATAGAACCTTAATCCAACAATCAATAGAACAAATCATAAACGAACTACAAGTCTCCCTCCCAAACATATAAATAAACACATACAGTGAAAATACACCGTGGACACAGTCACAACCTCAATTTGACCTTGAACTTTCACATCTTTCAAAAGATCAAACATGTCCTATAATTTACAGGAATCTGTTTAAAGAAAAGTGCAATATATATAAAAACTACATACAATTATATACAGATGGTTCTAAAATAGATGGAAAAACAGGTGCTGCACTAGCAACGGAAGATAAAATATTAATATTCCATCTCCCAAACATCGCAAGTATCTATACCGCAGAAGCATATAGCATCCTAAAAGCAGTAGAACACATTTTTAGAACCGATCAAAACCAAACCAACATCCTCATATGTACCGACTCCTTAAGCACACTCCAAAGTATGAAACATATATACTCACCAAAACCCAGCATACAATCTATACAAATAATAATTCATGATACAATAATAAACAATAACAAGATCATAATATACCATCACATATTAACATCACAGGAAATGAAGAAGCTGACAAAGCTGTAAAAGAAGATATGAACACCACTGAAATAAAAAGTCCGATTACATAAGATGACATAAAAAATAACAAAAACAATCAAAACGAAATGGAGCGTAGAATGGAATGAAAAAGCAAACAATAAATTAAGAAAAATAAAGGACGACACAGAACTATGGAAAACGTATAACAATAAAAATGAACAAACAATCATGACAAGCCTTAGACTAGGACATACACTCTTAACCCACAAATATATAAGTTTGAAAAATCAAATCCAGAATCTTGCGACATATGTAACATCCAGATTACAGTAGAACATATAATTTTACATTGCCAAAAATATAACACATACTGACTACGACATAATATTCCAAACACTCTAATGCCCAATTTCTTCACGTTCGATTAAACTATGATTAAAGTTAATCGTACTATAAGCCAAGATTATCTTAAAAATTGGTTTTCTTTATGCTCACGTATCACCATTAGGAATTAATCGTCGATTATAACTATTCGGTCGTTTATTGACCATTTAGCTGTAGATTAGTACACCAGCGCCAAGCACTTGTATCGGCATTTTCAGAAAATAATTCTCCATAACCTCATTTGATGTGCTTTATGTCAATAAAATAAAATAAATATTGATAATTTACTAGATCTATACGTTTTTTCTGGCGACGACTACGATTATTACATGAACGAAGTCATATACATTCCAAGACCGTATGTTATACGAACTATTATATTCCAGGCATTGTTACTTTCTTTTACAGAGTAATAAGTAAGTATTGTAATCATGAAAAATGTCGAACTCGAGATTTCAACGGATATACATGTTTTGACCTTCCCTGAATCGAATGTGACTATTTTCGGCATGACGTCTGTGTGTGTGTGTGTGTGTGTGTGTCTGTGAACGCTCTAGGGCCAAAACTGTCGAACGAAAAATTATGAAACTTCAAACTTAAGACTTGTATATACCCTAGATGTGCACCTCTTATTTTTGAAAAGAATATTCAAACCGGTAGTTCATGTTTACTCTATACATTTTTTGTTCTATCTCCAATATCACTAGAACGGCTACTCTTACGGCAAAAATAGCAATATTCATAATGAAAGATAATAATATTACGCACAACTTTGGTTTGAAAAGTTTCTTCATAAATTGTACCAGTTATGAGAAAACTGCTACGAAAAAACTCAAATATCTTATTTACGTTGCCATGGTGATACATACAATTGTGACAAATTTTATTATTTTTAAAACGAATCAACCATGAGTTACATCATTTGTTTCTTGTTTATTGAGAACAAACAAGCATTACTTTGACAGTTATCTGTATGAATTAATATTTAAAATATTGATTTCTTATTAGAATAAATTGTATCAGGTAAATTATTATAGAATCAATTTATATTATATATTTGCTGACATAATTAATTAACAATTTAAGAGTTTTACTGTGAAATTTGACTGTTTAAGAGTGAATACGATAAGTACTTCAAATTCAGATCCATTATAAATTGGTATAATTATCCAGTTATTTTCATTATATTATATATATATATATATATATATATATATATATATATATATATATATATATATATATATATATATATATATATATATATATGTATATTAATATCTATCTATTGAAAACTACGTAAAATAAAGTTGAGTGCAGGCCACTCCAGATATTTTTTTCTCTTGTGATGTTGTTCCGTCGGTTGTTAGCGCGTCGTACGAAATAGATTAGTACACCAGCGCCAGGCACTTGTATCGACATTTTCAGAAAATAATTCTACATAACCTCATTTGATGTGCTTTATGTCATTAAAATAAAATAAATAATGAACAATTTACTGGATGTATACGTTTTTTCTAGCGACGAGGACGATTATTACATGAACGAAGTCATATATATTCCAAGACCGTATGTTATACGAACTATATATTTGCATGTTAGTCTCTGAAGGTACTGGAGCGATTCACGCCAAATTTGATACTCATTTTATTTGGCATCCCATTTGAATCCACTTGTAGTTTAAATACAATCTGCCCTCATAAAAATAATTTAAACACTCAAAATTTTTACTAAAAACTCTAAGATATTTTATATCTTCATAATTTCTTCATATTGTTAACCTAAAGCCCGGAAAAAGATATTAAATATTATAATTTTGAATTAAAAATTATGCACTACATTTTTTTATATCAATATAATCTACAAAATATTGTAAGACTTTTTATATCTATAAAATATTTTTAATCTTTTCATATTTTAACCTAAAGGCGAGCTCTACGCATTGGTGCGTTGTACGCGTACCAAATCTTGATTTATTCTCATATATGTTAATGCAATATCTACAAAGATATTAATTACAGATTTGGTAAAAATTGCTACCCTTTTTCGATTTTATTTTCCATTTTAATCAGCTTCAGGTTATTATTTTCAAAAAATGCACTGCTTTTAGTTTGTGAAGTTAGTTGCGAATTACAATTCCAACATTGCCAAATTTAAGTTCGAGAATAACTAATCTTAGATTAGATAACCGTGACATAGAGAGAAGAAAACCAATATATTTCTAAACTTCGATTATCTTGAATCGAAGATTAGATAATCGCTGTATAAATAAAATGTGAAGAAATCGGGCATAAATGAGGCACTAATCTAAACCAAGAAATCACATGAGAACATCATCAACTACTTAAAAGCTACAAATCTAATACATAAAATCTAAAACAAATTAAATTACAAAATATCAACATGTTATCATTATAATATATATATATATATATATATATATATATATATATATATATATATATATATATATATATATTATATACAACACTGTATCCAGCACGAGTACCCTTAGAAGGTGAAGTGATGAATTATAAAAAAAAAAAATGAAAAGAATAATATTAATTTTTATATTCTAACTCTAGTAATTAGAATAAAACTAATAAGACAGTAGAAAATATTTAATCTGGCATTGATATATGAATTATTATTCTCTAGTACCGCTACACTAAAAATTAATTTTTGTTCTTACTTTCATATACGCAGTAATAAGTAGACACAAAAAATCGATCTCAAATATTTAATGGAAATATCCGTTTTGAAGGTCCCTGAATCCTTTCTGAATAATATCTCAATTGCATTTGTTAGTAGGTCTGTGAACGCTCTACAGCAAATACTGTTAAACATTAAAATATGAAATTTTGAATTTAAGTTTTGTAAATCCCTCGACAGAAAACCTATGTTTGAAAAGGATATTTCATCCGGAACTGATTGTTTACTCGTGTAATGTTATCAGTGTCTCCGAAATGGCACTTATAGGAAATATAAATGATACAAAAATCTAAAATATTTGAATTACAAACAATTTTCGTTTGAAATATTGTTTCAGAAATTGTACCAGTTACGGGAAAATTGCAACTTCTTCAAATTTATTAGTAATTTTTGTAATATATTACATGTAATGGTTATGTATCTTAAAAATATAACTATTTCTTTGGTACAAAATTGTACATCTTAAAAAGACATAAAAAATTGCATTAACGTTAATATAGTAATATAAATTGGGCTCAATAAATATTTGAACACAAATAACTTTAAAGCAAATTACTTTAAAAAGAGTGGTTGGTGAACTAACTGTCATTGGATAATATTTCCTTCGAACACCAAATATATGTATAGGGATAAGATAAAATGTCACAGAACTAAATACAGTGCGTAGATATTACGTTGTTGGGAAAACATATTTGTAACATATTGTAGAAAACATTTATGCGATGTATATATTAATACTTCTTATTGATGTTAAAAGACGAACATACTATGGAGTGCATCAGTTAGATTTACTGTGGCTTATAGAAATAAAACGTTCTGAAGAATACATCCATACAACATATCACTATAACTTGCAAATAGATGGCAAAGATATAACTTCTTCCAGAGGCAGCGCAGAGCATGTTCTGTGGAGTGCGCAATGACAACGTACATGGGAGGGAAAATATTTAAGGTCGCCGACAGATTGGAAAATTGTGTAATTCTTGTGTTTTTCGAAAATTTTGGTAAAATTCAAAATAATATAGTCATATACAAATATTTTGGGGATGACTATCAAAGAATTTTTACTTTAAATAAATAGAATACTTAGGGGGGGTACCTTTTTATATTATATTCGAAAATAACTAAAAACATACTCATCGCCGACAAATTAAATTAGTGAATGTACACTTAAAAATAAAAAAATATTAATCAAGCAGTTTTCAAAAAAACACTAGAAATTAGATTTCTCCATAAGAGCCAATGTTAAAATAGTTCAGCGAAATAGTGCATTGTGCCGCTGCTTTCTCAAATTTTCTTCCGCGATGGAATAAATATGTATCGCTTGTAGTTCTTATATTACTGAGTTTTTATTCGAATTTTATTTGCGATACACTTGTAATTGTGCCACTATAAGAAGTATCAATAGTCGAATAAATAAATATTAAATACCTGTATGTGTGTATGTTATTGTTCCGGAAATATTGTAATTACTGTGTAAGTATTTTCTTTATTATTATTTTTACTATAATTATACAAATATATTTTGTACTTAAATTAATAACAACATCTTACAAGTAATAATTCGTTACTAATATTACATATTATTACTTGCTCAAAAGTCCTCGTATTTCAAATCAAATCATTTTTTATTGTAGCTAAATTATAATTAAAAAATGGTTAAATCAAAGGCTATAATTAAGAGAATGCCAAGTAAATGACCCACTCGTAAACCTTGCTACAAAAATAAGATAAAAGTAAAATTACCCGAACCTCAACAATATGAAGAACAAAAACAATGCAGTGACCATCAATCTGGGCATATTGAAAATAATTTGACTCCCAAAATAAAGTCTAGGAAACGTTTGTTTTCAGAATTGGAAAATAAAGAAAATCTTCATCGTCTCCTCTGCAAATTTTAGACGAGCACTGTATGACTGATAAAAACTATGAAGGGTGATTATAAAGAAATTTCTAATTATCAAGTATCGATGTACATATTATGTGTTACTACTATTTTTAGAGTATCAGTATAAATTAATAGTAGAATGTGATAAAAATCCACTTCCAGAACTAGATTTTGAAAAAAACTATTCAGGGAAACAGAATTGTAAATTTAGAATATGTTTTGCAATAGGCATTAAAATTGCAAGTTACACATTCAAAAAAATGTTCCTTTGAAATTTTATATCCTTATAAAGAAACAAAAAGGAATTTAGGACTGGTGACATATATTGAATTTCATTATACAATGTGCAATGAGAAAATTTCGCAATGTACAGAAAATTCTCAAAAAATCTCGGAAGTAAATACAGGTTGTGTTTAGGGTACAATAACGACTGGAAATACATTTTCGCACATGGATGAATTTCTCAGGGCCATGAATATTGCTGCAATAAATAAATACTTATTTTATAACATAGAAAACAATTGGAATATGTAAGTAAATATATATGTATTATATATATATATATATATATATATATATATATATATATATATATATATATATATATAAATAAATAAATTTACAATGTATATCAATAATATAATTACTCAGAAAGGTTTGTATGCGAGTGTGTATGTACCTTAATCACATTTAATACATTGTAGTTTTATGATATTGCCGGTATCAAAAAATATACATATGTACTATCATTTTCATTATTATTAATATAATTATCCAGAATTGTTTGTATGTGAGTAAGTGAGTGTGTAAGTGTGTGTAGAACGCTTTTTTTTTTGTAAAAATACAAATTGGCATAGGCGGGGATCGAACTCACGACCTCCAGGGTAAAAGGCAAGACTCTTAACCTCTGCACTATGGCGACTGATAATAATGCTATATTATTATTATTATTTATTTAAGCTCCAAACATTTACATGGTATAAGGAACCTTTAGTAAAACAATTAATAATAAAATATAATACAAATATACAACAAAATAAACATAGAAAATAAACATAGAAAATAAAATATAAATAGAACATCAATACATTAACTACAACTAAAATACATTTTCCTTAACATAAAATTTTAATTTATTTTTAAAGAGAGTGTAATTTTTTATATTTTTTATTTCTTTCGGTATACCATTGAATAATATTGAAACATTATGACCAAAATTTTTTCTACCTTTATTAGAGTTAATGTTATTTAAAAATAAGTTATTATTACCCCTAGTGTTATGATTATGGTAGCAATTGTTTTCTTGAAAATCTAAATTACTCTTCTCTATATTATTCAAAATTTTGTACATCATTTTCGTATTTTCAAAAAATTTTAGTTGATTTAAATTTCAATGATTTGATAATTTATAAATGTGGTCAGAAGGAGTTAAATAAGAAAAATGATATATGGCTTTAATGCATCTATTTAAAATTCTACTAACTAAATTAAAATAATTTTTTGAGCATAGGCTCCAAATTGTTATCAAATAAATTATATGGGATTTAACATGCGCGTGGTAAATTAAATTTGAAGAAAAATTATCTAGTTTACCACATCTAAAAATTGCACCTGATAATGGGATAATTTTTTTTTAATTTTGTTTATGTGCTCAGTGAATGTTAATTTGTCATCTAAAATAATTCCTAAATATTTGACATGTTTTGATTGTTTTATACACTTATTATTAATTTTAACATTTAAACTAATTTCTGATTTATTTTTTTGCTTAAAAAGCAAAAATTCAGTTTTATTAACGTTTATTGTTAATAAATTACTATTTAAATAATCACTATATATTTTTAAATTTTGGTCAATCTTCTCCTCCAAAATTTGTTTCATTTTATCTTTAAAGAGGAGAACAGTGTCATCAGCAAAAATAATATATTTTGAATTCCAATTAATCTCCCGCAAATTTTGAATATATAATAAATACAGAAGTGGTCCTAAAACTGAGCCTTGGGGTACACCTGTAGTTATTGTAAAAGTATCACTAAATTCATCATAAATTTTGGTTTTTGATTTTCTGTCTGATAAATAAGATTTTATTAAATTTAAAGATATCCCTCTTATGCCCAAATTTTCTAGATGTCTTAATAAAATTTTATGATTAACCGTATCAAAAGCTTTTTTTAAATCCACAAAAACTGCAGCCACGTAACAACCTTCTTCAAGACCTTTATTAATATAGTCCAACAATTCCAAAGCTGCGCCCTGAGTGCTACTATTATTTTGAAATCCAAATTATTGAGTGTCAAAACCGACTGTATTTTGAATAAAATTATAAATTCGTATTTTTATTACTTTTTCAAATAATTTAGAGAAATTGTTAACTAGAGAAATTGGTCTATAATTGACAGGATCTTCTTTGTTTCCAGATTTAAAAATAGGTTTAATTAAACTTGTTTTTTGACATTGTGGGAATACACCATCTTCTAAGAAATTATTATAAATGTTAGGGAGAATGGACGACAACTTGTCGCTTAAATTTTTTAGATCTAACGAACTAATTGTGTCAGGTCCAGGACTGCTATAAGTTTTCATACCGCTTATTAGTTTATAGATTTCAGTTTTATCTGTAGGGTTCATGAAAAGTGATTTTATGTTTGGTTTATTTTGAAATATGTCAAAATCTAAATTGTTTGTTGAAATCATATTTTGTAAATCTAACGCTAATTTTTCACCAATTGTTCCAAAATAATTATTCATTACGTTAGCAATTTTTTTAGAATCAGTTACAGCCTGTCCATTAGAGAAGATTACTTCTATATCAGATTTATTATAATTTTGCGAAAATTTATTCTTTATTATACTATTAATATTTTGCCAGAGTTTTTTAGAATTGCAGCCAGCCATATAAAGTTTATTCTTAAAATATTCTTGCTTTGTTGTTTTAATAAGCGAATTTACTTTATTTTTTATTTGTTTAAATTTATTAATATTAAATTCATTAGGGAATCTTTTCATTTGCCTATAAATCTTGTTGCGTTCTTCAATTTTCTTTATTATAAAATAAGTAATCCAACCATTATTTCTAGTTCTAATCTTTTTATAGCTAGTCGCTGCATCTTTTGATAATACTATTAATTTTGTTAAATTTTCCAAATTTATCTCATTTGAAATTTGACTAAGTTTTTCCTCAAAAATCTCCTTCATTTTCTCTTGATTAATATACTTCTTAGTATAATAATTCATAGGAACAACTGAAGCAGTTAATTTTTCTATGTTAATGGTTAAATTTTGATGATCCGAAATAAAGCTGTCAGTAATCTCAATTTCAAATTTAAATCTATTACAATTAGATATTACAAGATCTATAATACTACCACCCATATCTGTTTTTCTAGTGTAATGCTGATTATCTAATTTATTTATTATTGTATAGCCATTTATTTCAACAATGTCTTTAAAAAATTTGGAAATTATAGAATTTTTTAAAAGATCAATATTTGTGTCACCAATAACAATTAAATTTCTCGATTTAGCCAAAATATTTTCCAAAAACTCAATAAAATCATATTCATTCAATCCAGGAGCTTTGTAAAGCGCTAATTTTGATAGGAGGAACTATAGATTTTATAGTAATCAGAATTGAATTATATGGATTATTTTCATATTCTAAATCATTTGAAAACTCAAAATCATCTCTTATAAAAATAGCAACACCACCACCTCTACTTCCATCTCTAACATTATGAACTGCACTATAATTTGAAATATTCATAAAATCTATTTCGTTTTTATATAGCCAAATTTCGGTTAATATAAGAAAGTGTGGATGTTTTTCTTCTACTAAAATTTCCAATTCATTTAATTTGTTACGCATACTTCTAACATTAAGATATATAATTTTGATAAAAGAAATATTGGTCTGCATATTTTCACTATTCATATAAGCAATCCCTATTGTAATCAATTTTTTGTTTGGCTAAAGAAATTTGTTTCATATAAATTGGACATTCGTCACTATTAGCAGTATGCGAACAATTTCTTTTTGTGTTGTATTTATTTGCAACATAAGTGCAATTTGAACAATTTGGTTTCTCACTAGTACAATTTTGTCGATTATGTTCTCCTCCACAAAATGAACATTCACATTTATTTTTGCATTGCGATGATGTGTGGTTATATTGATTACAATTAAAACATTTACGTAAATTTAAATCTTCCTTAACTGAACATAATTTATAACCCAAATGAATTTCACTATTAACAATCTTTTTAAATGTCTTCCCACAAGTTTCAATAATTAAAATCCACTTACGATTAAATTTTGACTGACGACTATGTACAATTTTAAAAATATCTTCTTAATTTATATTACTATTTTGGTTAGTTAATTCTTCTCTCAATTCATTATTGTTATAATTTTTATCAACACCTAATATTACAATCCTAGGATTTTTTTGTTTCGTTAATTCAATTGTATAATTTTTTGATAATTCTTTAATAGCTAGTTCCTGAAATCTTTTTGTACCACTCAAATTATTTGCTTTTAATAATAGACCCCCTCCCTGTAAATTTTTCAACACTTTTATGCCAGTGTTTGCTTTGTAAGATTTGACTTTGGATTGAACTTCATTTATAGTGATGTCATATTCTTGAATTTGTTTTGGTTTAATAATAATTGCAGGTACATTTACTTCAAAATTTTCTGTAATGTTATTTAATTTTTTTTTTTTTGTTCATTGGAACATTATTACCTGATTTAGCTGCATCAGCAAATGATCTAATTCTAGTCAAATTACTATTGTTAATGTTTGAATTAACTGTTTTCTTCAAATTTTCGATTTTCTCATTTAATACATCAAATTTATTATTAATATCTTCACCAAAATTTCTTTTAACATTTAGGACCAGTTTTATATTTTTCAAAAAATTTTTGCATTCTGGACAAATCCATGACACATCTTTAATTTTTATAAATATCTCAAAAAAATTTTCGGGTATTTTAGCGCACTCCATATGGAACGTATTTTCACATACACCATCACACTTAATTGTATTTTGCGTGAGTAAAATATCATTATTACATTTTCCGCATAATGACAGAACCCCGCCTGTCAATTTTTTTAATTTATCAAATAATTAAATAGTCTATACTGAAATAAAATAATCACTATTATTCTAGAGTGCGGTCTGCTTTGAAATAGACAAAAACAAATTAAACGTCAGAACGAAATGTCAAAAAAAATAATTGTGTTAAATCTTCAATTAATTTGATGATTCGAAGTTTACTTAGTGTGTTGTGTACTTTACACAGAGTGGCATCTGCTATATTATATTGATATTGTCAATGAGAAATATAAATAATTGTTAGTTAATAAAATTAAGTTCTATTTATTCTAATTTGAAGTTTGTGAGTTGCTATTTAGCATTTATGTTAAAATGACCGACCAAAGAACAAATATAAATAAATGTGCTAGCACGTGACCGTCAAAAACAATATTTCAATGTGAATTAGTGACGTACGAGTTACGGAAACATTGTTTGAATTGTAAATCTTAAGTTTAAGGGGAGTTTTGAAATAAAAGAACACTCTTGAGAAGATCACCAGACCTATGACATAATAAATAAAAAAACAATAATTCTTTGATCTGTCATGTTAGTTTTTAATCTTGTATATTACTTAAACGAATAATAAAACCAACAAGTTATGGGCCCAGGAGCTTAAAAGCTATAGTAAATAGTTTGTGTTTAGTAATATAACAATTTTGTCAGTGTAAGTACATAATGGCATCTGGTACAAATTTCGGGAACTCTATAGAAAAGTTAAAAGATAGAGTAATTTATACCACTTGGAAATTCGCTGTTCAGACGTTCTTGGAACATGAGGAATTGTGGAGTTGTGTCACTGGGTATGATATTGATGCAAAAAGGATTATAAAAGCAAAATCGAAAATAATTTTGTTACTGGATCCGATAAATTATGTCCACATAAAGGTGCTACTACAGCTAAAGAAGTATGGGATAAGTTTAATATCACATATCAAGATTCGGGATTAACGAGAAAAGTTGGATTGCTGAGAACTCTAATTACTACCAAGCTTGGAAGTTGTGCAACTGTCGATGAATTTGTTACAAAAATCATATCAACTGCACACAAGTTAACAAGCATTGGATTTGAAATTTCAGATGAATGGATCGGAACACTGTTACTTGCTGGATTACTTGATGACTATAAACCTATGATCATAGGGATCGAAAGTTCTGGTATGGCCATAACGGGTGAAGCGATTGAAACAAAATTGCTGCAAGATGTTAAAGAAACGAAGCCCAAAAATGAAAGTGCGTTTTATGGAAAGAATTCCACGTATAAGAAAAATTCCAACAAACCAAATGAACAAAAAGGTCCACGTTCTTACAAATGTAAAGGGTATGGTCACAAAGCCAATGTATTTCCAGGTCCGAAGAAAAATCAAAATCAAGAACAAGAACAAACAACACCAAAAGCTAATATAGGTTTTCATGCTGGTTTAATTTCCAAATTATTAAATCATAATGATTTGTACATCGATTCTGGTGCTTTGGCGCACATGACAATGCGTAAAGATTGGTTGATGAATTCTGTTGAACCTCAAACCAAAGAAATTTTGGTGGCAGATAATTCAATCATTCCTGTTTTAGCGGAAGGTCATGTACAAATCAATGGAAAACTAGCGTATATTAACGTAAGTGATGTTTTGCATGTTCCAAATCTAACGACTAATTTATTATCAGTGGCTCAAATTGTGAAGAAGGGTTTTGAGATCAACTTCAATGATCGTGGATGCGAAATTTACAAAGGCAAAACCATGGTTGCTACAGCTACATTAACTGACGACATGTACAAGTTGCAAACAAACAATGAAATTGAAACTGTAGCTCTTTGTTCAACTTTAAGGGCAAATTATATTTTATGGCATCGAAGAATGGGTCAAATAAACCTACAAAGCCTAAAAATATTAAAAGATGGTTTGGTTGATGGAATTGATTTTCACGAGTACAATAATTTTTCAAGCTGTACTGCATGTTTAAAGGGTAAACAAAGTCGAAAACCTTTTAACCATAATGGTAAAAGAGCAACAAAAATGTTAGAGGTGATACATACTGATCTTTGCGGTCCGATGGAAAACACATCGTTAAACGGAGCGAGATATATGTTCACGTGGGTTGACGATTATACGCGTAAAGTTTTTGTTTACTATATTAAATCAAAAACTTAAGTTAAAGAAAAACTCGAGATTTTCAAATCAATGGTTGAAAACCAAACAGAAAAGAAAATCAAGATTTTACGTTCTGACAATGGAAAAGAATACTGCAACACAGAATTTCAGGCGTTCCTGAACTCAAGTGGTATCATTCATCAAACAAGTTGTCCGTATACACCGCAACAAAACGGTTTGGCTGAGAGGATGAATCGTACCTTGTGTGAACGAGCCAGATGCATGTTATATGATTCTGGATTGTCGAAGAAGTTTTGGGTGGAAGCAGTTGCGACTTCATCGTATTTGGTGAATCGATCACCATGCAGTGGACTTGAAAAATTAAAGAAAACACCAGAAGAATTATGGAGCGGTAAGCGACCTGATTTAAGTAATATTAAAGTCTTTGGTTGTAGAGCAATGGTACACATACCAGATGACAAACGGGAAAAGTGGGATGCGAAGTCAGATGAATTGATATTCGTTGGCTACAGTGAAACCACAAAAGGTTTTCGTTTCATTAGACCAGGAACCAACAGACTAGTCATTAGTCGAGATGTGGCATTCCTGGAAGAAGATAATGGAAATCAGATCAACGAGCCGGATACTCAACAAGTTAACAGGATTTCTGTTGAATTCGAGAATACTATTTCAGTGGGGGAAAACGATACAGAAACGAATTCAAGCGGCTGCGAAGAGATTGTTGAAATTGAAAATGTTCCTGAGCCTGAAGTAATTGCACCAAGAAGATCAATGCGAGAACGAAAGGTGCCCAATTATTTATATTTATCACAAGGCAATGAGATAAATGATCCAATAACTGAAGAAGACGCATTAAATTGATCGAATAGTGAATATTGGAAAAATGCCATGAAAAGTGAGTATGATTCATTGATTGAAAACAATACTTGGGGAATACCGATTTGCCTGCGAACAAGAAACCTATCAACAGTAAATGGGTATTTAAAACAAAACGGAATGATAATGGTGATGTTATAAAATATAAAGCTCGATTGGTGGTAAACGGATATGCGCAGAAGAAAAGAATAGATTACGAGGACACATTTTCGTCTGTGGTGCGTTATTGTTAAATAAGATACTTGATATCCTTAGCAGCTAAGTACAACTTAGAAATTGAACAAATGGATGCGGTTACAGCATTTCTACAAGAAGACCTCGAAGAAGAAATTTATATGACACCACCGAAAGGTTTTAGCAAAGGAAATATGGTATGCAAACTTAAAAAGGCTATTTATGGTTTGAATCAGGCTAGCAGACAATGGAACAAAATGCTTAGTTATGCTTTGAGGGGGCATTCACCTTTTGCGGATTCAAAAAATCGATATATTTTTTTTTGCAGAATAGAACACTTTGAAGTGCTGACTATAAGTCTCTGAAACCGTTTTTTGAAATTCGAGTTGGAAATATGTGAAATTGCGATTTAAACAAAACAATGTTTCTGCTCAAGCACGGCGTTTTCGCGCGCGTCAGTCTGAAGGTGAAACTTTAAACGCGTTTTTCTCGAAACCATATCCAACCAAGTCGCGCGGTAGAATATCTCGACAACAAATTAACCGATTTAACTATTGATAAATGCATCTTAAAGGTAATAAAATTCTCTAGGAGTTGATCCTCGACGAAGTGTGTCCGATAGTTGTTAATATTTTTTAAGGCCCGCCAAAGGAGAAAAAAAAGTGGCAAAACATAACTTTTTTCGTACGATGATCGCCATTTTGCTAATTATGGTCCAAATGGACCACCCGAGAATCAATTTCTAGACAATTTAATATACTTTAAAACCCTTATTTCTTTTTTTTTTCAAACAACTGGGACCAGAGTTATGCTACCGCGCGCCTAAATTGAGCTGCCCACTTTGGACCTGGACATCTTCGCCGGGGCTGAACGTACCCGACTTTAAAAAATACCTTATGAAAGAGAAATGTTGAATAAATACGATACAAAAAACCGCATGCGAATATCTCGAACGTACCCTCAGAAAAAAAATGTTAAAAAACAGTTTTTTTTTGTGCTCAAAAGGTGAATGCCCCCGTAAAGGATATTGGAATGATACAATCAAAAACAAATCCGTGTATTTATTATCAAATAGAAAAAGGAAATATGTTATTTGTATCGGTTTATGTGGATGATTTATTAATTTCTTACAATAATAATCACTCAAAGAAAATATTAAAAGAAGAATTGATGAAAAGATTCAAGATGAAGAATTTGGGTGAAGCAAAGCAATGTATAGGTTTGAGGATTACAAGAGATCGAAAAAACGGAAAAATCTTTTTAGATCAAGAAAAGTACATAAACGAAATATTGAATAAATTTAATATGATGGAATCAAAACCTACTAGAACACCAGCAGATCCGAATCAGAAATTGAAAAAAGAAATGTGTCCGAAATTTGAAGAAGAATACCAAGAGATGGCGATAATTCCGTACCAAGAAGCAGTCAGCAGTTTATTATATGCGGCACAAGGAACACGTCCTGATATTACGTATGCAACCAATACAGTTAGCCAATTCAACAATAACCCTGGCAAAGCGCATTGGGCAGCTGTAAAAAGAATCTTTCGCTATTTAAAAGGAACTTCGAAAATGAAATTAGCATTTTCATCCGATCACAATTTGAAAATAGAAGGTTATTGCGATGCGGATTTGGCTAGTAACATGGATGATAGACGATCGTGTACTGGATACGTATTTGTATCTCAAGGAGGAGCAATATCTTGGAACAGTCGACGTCAAACCACCGTAGCACTGTCTTCGACCGAAGCAGAGTACATGTCTCTAGTGGCAATTATACAAGAAGCAATGTGGTTGCAACAATTCGAAACAGAATTTTACAAAGAAAAACAGAATCCAATGACTATCAATTGTGACAATATTGATATCAAGCATCATTTTGTAAGACAAAAATTAGATGGACTAATTCAGATTAATCATGTTTGAACCGATGATATGACGGCGGATGTTTTAACCAAAGCATTATTTAAAACCAAATATAATGAATGTCGAATTAAAATGGGACTGGTACTTCAAGATGCTTCTAGTGGGGGTGTTGAAATAAAAGAACACTCTTGAGAAGATCACCAGACCTATGAAATAATAAATAAATAAACAATAATTCTTTGATCTGTCATGTTAGTTTTCAATCTTGTATATTACTTATACGAATAATAAAACCAACAGGGAGTAACATGTTATTATTCAATTTTTAAGTATTTATTATGAAATAAGTGCATATTATTGCCTAATTTGCGTATATTTTTAGAAAATACGTGTTTCCGTCCATTTATTTTAATACGAGTTACGGTAATATTTTATAGTTGGTCAAATTATAATAACTGCAAGTAAGTAAATTTATAATTCTGATTATTAGAGAAATAAAATCTTGAGGAGATAATTCAAACATATTTAGAAACATGATTGGTTGGCAATTTTATTTTTTATTTTTGATGGCACAATCCATTGTATTTTAGCATATAACTAATTATCACTTTTAAAATTGCCGTCACACTGCAGTTTAATACTGAAAAATTAACAATCTAGCCTGATTATTTAATTCAAAACAATAATGAATCAAATGTCAAATCATTAAAAATGTTGTGTAAAAAGGGTTTGTTATACATATATTTTGAATAATCGAATCAAATAATAAACAGCAATCGTAAGTAAATTTATAATCCTGTTTTTGTGTTATAATACAATTAAGGAAACTGTCTTAATGATACAACTCTTATGGCCAGTTGTACCATACAACCGTGTAATTATTATTAAATTACATGAAAATTTGCCATCAGTCAAAACTGACCTATGTTCTGTATACCATATGGGCACATGGTGCCCACGGGTGACCCTAGTATACATATATTCATATCTCTAAGGTTTGGCATAAACAAGTCTGTATAGATATGGAAAATGCTGGAAAAGAGGAGTAATAATTAGCATCTGTTTGGTTTGTTGTATTTTTGCATGTAGCTTAGATGCTGTTGCACTCTAAATAACTTGGGGTTTGGGTGGACTGCTACTACACTATAATGGCTATCTAGAACTGACGCACTTTAAAGAATAATGCTTGGCCCAATAATTTTGTGGCGCACTATTTGGTTCAACTTTGCAATTATGAGTCATAAGTAATTGTTTATTTGGCAGACATTGTATCACATAAAAGTAGTAATTTCAAAAAAAAATTACGCTAATATCACTGAAGATATATGCGACTTTAAACATATTTTATAGGTGACCCAATAATTTTGTGAGTCACTGTATGTATCACTGTATATATATATATATATATATATATATATATATATATATATATATATATATATATATATATATATATATATATATATATAAATATATTTTGGTTATTAGCATATGTTTTAAGGGGGCATTCACCTTTTGAGCAAAAAAAATAGCTGTTTCTTAACATTTTTTTCTCAGGGTACGTTCGAGATATTCGCATGCGGTTCTTTGCATCGTATTTATTCAACATTTCTCTTTCATAAGGTATTTTTTAAAGTCGGGTACGTTCAGCCCCGGCGAAGATGTCCAGATCCAAAGTGGGCAGCTCAATTTAGGCGCGCGGTAGCATAACTCTGGTCCCAGTTGTTTGAAAAAAAAAAAGAAATAAGGGTTTTAAAGTATATTAAATTGTCTAGGAATTGATTCTCGGGTGGTCCATTTGGACCATAATTAGCAAAATGGCGACCATCGTACGAAAAAAGTTATGTTTTGCCACTTTTTTTCTCCTTTGGCGGGCCTTAAAAAATATTAACAACTGTCGGACACACTTCGTCGAGGATTAACTCCTAGAGAATTTTATTACCTTTATATTATATATATATATATATATATATATATATATATATATATATATATATATATATATATATATATATACATATATATATATATATATATATATATATATATATATATATATATATATATATATATCCATATATATATATATATATATATATATATATATATATATATATATATATATATATATATATGTATACATATATATATATATATATATATATATATATATATATATATATATATATATATATATATATATACATATATATATACATATACATATATATATATATATATATATATATATATACAGCCTTGGCAATAAGTATTAGACCCCCCAATGAAAATTTATATCTACTCATATTACTAGATATAAATTGCGAGGAATTTAAATATTTTATTTATAAGTTATAGTATAAGGTTCAAGGAATAAAAGCAGGTTATTGTTATTAATTTATAAAATTTATTTATACAAGTATTGATCAATATTTTGTACAACAACCTTTTGCTTGAATAACACTTCTTATTCTACGGGGCATACTTTCCACTAATTTTCGGCATTCTTCTTCTAATATTTTATTCCACTCACTATATATCCTATCTATTAATATTTCTTTCGAGAAAAACTTATAACGAGCTACTCTTCTCTATAGAATACCCCATAAATGCTCAATCGGCGACAAATCAGGGGACTGAGGCGGCCAGTCCAAAACTTTAATTCCATTATTTAAACCTTTCCAGCACTCGTTTGAATTTATGACAGGGAGCATTATCTTGTTGAAAATAATAATTTAAGTTAATTTCATCGAACAGTTTTAAATATGAAGCTTCTAATGTTTCTTTGAGCACTTCAATATAGCGTTCGCTTCCGGAGCAAACAAATATTTCACCAACACCAATTGCTGCCATACTGACCCAAACCATTATACTACCTCCTCCGAATTTAACGGTGGGTATTATGCATTCTGGATTGTAAGCTTCTCCAGGTCGGCGACGCACAAACTGAGCACCAGGATTTCCAAAAAGCTATCATATTAATAAACATACATATTATAATAACCACCGGGTTTATCGAACTAAAAATATTTGGACATGTAATTTACATAAACTTTAATATTCACCTCTATGTTTGATTCATCTGTCCACATCACTTTGGCCCAGTCTTCACTTGTCCAATTTTTGTATTTTGTAGCCCACAGTAACCGTTGTTTTCTATGTGCTGGTGTCAAATAAGGCTTATGTCTTGCTTTGCAACCCTTAAGTCCTACATCCGCAAGGCGTTGTATCACTGTTCTAGGTGCAATTTTTAAATTATACTGCTGACTCAGCTGACTAGATATATCCTTAGATGTCAGCCTGCGGTTTTGAAGAGACATCGTTTCCAAAACTCGGTCTTGTCTTACGGTTGTAATTTTATTCTACCGCTTTTTGGTTTGCTTTTGAGGCTTCCAGTTTCTTCGAATCGATGTAGAGTATTTCGTACAGCACATCGAGAAAAATTTAATTGATTGGCTATTCCATGTATTGAAACTCCTTCATTCTTCAAAATCACAACTTGGCCTCTTTCCACTTCACTTAATTCACGTTTTTTTGGCATTTTTAACTAGTACACTAGATTATAATAATTAAAAAAAATAGAAAAGGTTCACCACCACAAAGTTATCTGTTCAAACACAGGTCATATGTAAATGTTGTCATGAAGAGGAATTAGCGAGATTTTATATTCTATACCCCCACTACACATACCTCAGTTCTAGGAACATAAAAAGGGGTTTTTACATGGTTATGTTAATTCTAAGAACCAATAAATAATAGAACTTTTCGAAGTTATACTATAATATCTCATATATGGAAAATTTTGTAGGGGGTCTAATACTTTATGCCAAGGCTGTATATTTATATATATATATATATATATATATATATATATATATATATATATATATATCGTATATATATATTCAATGTAATACATAACATGTTTTAAATATTATTTTGAAGTCTAATCTTTTGCTGGCAACACATTGTAAGGTATAAGTTATAATGTAGAGGGAAATTAGTAAAAAGCAGTTAAGAAATATGATGCAATCGAAAAGTTGTTTTTTTTTTTAATTTATATCTTTTAGTATTCGTGAATGAATTATAAATAAAAAAATAGTATAATCGGACTGAAGCTTTCCGAGTGGAGGGCCTAATTATGAATTTTTGATGCATTTCGAAAGCATCACTATAATGTTTTTTCTTGCCGCGACCAAGACTTGCAATATCAAGACTAAACCAAAAGCAGTTATTGAAAATTATTCTCCTTCTTCCCTTTTTCTATATTATGCATGAAGTTATCATGGTTTTATGTTATAAAACATTACAGCATCTGTTCAGCGCATAACAAAATAGATCCTACAAACACTGTATATTTCTGTATTTATTCCATGGTGATTTGAAGTCTTCGAGCTTCAAACTATACCTTAAAAAGGTATACATTTGTCTATAGATATATAGTATTATGATTAATACAGATTTAAAAAAAATATCTTATTTTCAAGTACGTAATTGATGTTGAAGTATGAGCAAACTGCCTAGGCTAATTCACTATGATTTTTAAATAATAATTAATTTTCAATATTTATACATATATACGTGCCCATAATAACATATACATATACATAATTTTAATATTAAAAATAATAGTAAAAATTTCTTTTTAATTTATTATAATATAAAAATTTTCAAACTTTTAAGAGAAATAATTAAATAAAATAATAATTTGTCAAATTTTCTATTGAAAATAAGGTTATAATAGGTAAATCAGCGAAATTTATTTAAAAATGATAGTTTTTAACGAGGTAAAAATAATAAAGTAAATTGTCCAGAGAAATCTGGTTGGCGCATTAGATTCTGGAATCTAGATATTGTACAATCCAAATCATTTGGGTTTACGTTTAGCGCAGCTCACACCAGAGCGGACAATAGCTGAACTAAATGTCTCATATCTAGCTACTCAAATTGCTTCAATTAAAGACATTATGCATTTAAATTCAGAAAAATACTGAAATAGACATATTTGTTATAGCATAATCTATGCAAATGACTAGTTTTTGAAATTTTAAAAGTTTAAAAATCATCAATTTTGCAAATATTTTTTTATAAACAATATCAAACAAAATTCTAAAGCAGTCATTTGCACTCATTATAAAATTAGTTTATAATATTTGAAAGAATTTTTGTGTTGCTTTATTGCCTTTTCAAATGCATTACGTTTAAAATTTCTTTACTTTAAGTAGCCGCCATATTGTCTTCAAACCCAGCCTTATAAGCCCCCAAAATGTGTTGATCGTGGTGGAATGAAGTTCCTGGATATTTGTTGTTCTGTTAAATATTGCATGAATTTTTCTTTGTGTTTGAAATTGATCATAAAGTTCTTGTAATTCTCTTTTGGTGCCAGTAAAATTAGTTGCATTATCGGAATATAAAACTGCTGCTTTACTACGTCGTGCAAAGAATCTACGCAGTGCTGCCAAAAATGTTTCAGTTGTTAAATCGCATGCATTTTCCATGTGTACTGCCTTTGTTGAGAAGCAAATAAAAATGACTGTGTACGCTTTAAACGTGCCCTTACCGCGGCTGCGTTTGTCTCGCACCGAGAAGGGTCCACAATAGTCTATGCCTGTATGGGTGAAAGGTCGACAAACTATTGTTCTGGTTTCTGGTAAACTACCCATTATGTGTTGAGTATCAATGGGTTTTACGCGGAAACCTGTTATATATTGCCAAATTATTTTTCTTGTTGCATTTTTGCCATCGATAGGCCAATATCTTTCTCTTACATCGTACAATGTTGCCTGTACACCTGCGTGTAAATTGTTGTGATGTTCTTTTAAAATAATTAAATCTGTTACATGATGTTTTGGTAACAATATTGGGTATTTTTGATCATATATACATTTGCATAATAGCAGAGACTAGGATATTTTACAAAGACCACTAACGCCATACGATTTTATGCCAGACTTTCGTTTGTAGCGGTGTGAGAGAGAAGTGTAGTCAGCAGTGTTGCCGTTGTGGTACTTTTGTACCACATTTGGTACTTTTCTCTTATAATTGGTACGGTGGTACGACTATTTCAAATATACCAAATTGTGGTACTTTTTTTAATACATAGAATTAATAATCCTGTGAAGGGCAAAAAAGTAAATTCAAGATAAGCAGTGCAGTTTTTTATTTTTTTGTAATAATTATAAATTATATTATATTAATAAACGCTTTTTAATCCATATGATTATTTGTTTTTATATTTATTATTTAAAAATGAGCGCCAAATTTAAAAAATGGCGCCATAATTCAAATTTTTTTAGTGTGGTACGTTTGTGGTACGTTTTCTCGTAAAAGTTGGTACTAAAATATAATTCGCTGCGGCAACACTGGCCAAGCAGCGCCCTAGTAACTGACTACTAGTCAGTTACTAGCGCGCTGCTTGGCCTAAACATGAACTTTACATTTCTACTCGTGCGTTCTCTCTTAGGTATATATCTAACTCTCTCGGCAAAACTAGTTGCAAGGAATATCTGTAGTAGATTGCGCGTTTGTATTTCTTTAACGGGAGTACGGGAGAATTATGAATAGTAATAACGATTATTTTGCAATAAAAATAAATAAATTCCAATTATACGATATAAACTCATTATAATATTTAAATGTTTTTTTTTACAGTTTTATAAAAGCATTGGAATATTATATTTTACTTACAATCTTAAATATGTATTCATATCTGTAATTTTCGTTTTTTAGGCATTTGAAATTGCTGAGATTCCCATTTTATAGTCATATTGATTTTAACAGTAATTAGATGATTAATTAAAAATAGTCTATGCACATAGCAATTGTTTGATTTTGATATCCACTCCGGATATTTTTTATTGATAACCGAATGCATAAATTCACGTAACTTTAATTTAACTGAACGCTTGGACATAATTTCTTCAAAATTTTGATGAAATAAAAATAATTGAGTTTATACTATATTGTTAAATTGGTCAATGCACGTTTTTAAATATGAAGGGGTATTACTTTTCGTATCGAAATCTCTAAATATAGTTAGTAAGTGAGTTTGATTGTTTAATATTTCATTTGATGATATGTCTTCTTCGCAAATCTTGCAATTAAATTTTTTAGTAGATGTATATAGTAAGTAACCCGCGAAATAAGATATTGCACATTCTTCTAAAGTTGGTGGTGGCATGATACTAATATTTATTACATCGCTATCGTCTTGAGATAGATATTCATTCATTCTCTTGAAATTTTGAGACGAGACGAGAATGTTGCCGCGAGACTGCAGCGAGACGAGACTTAATATATCTAGACTCATGAGTCTCATGTTTCAAGTCTCGAAAATTCTTAAGTCTCGAAGTCTCGAGTCTCGAAAAGTCTCAATTCTCGAAAAGGCTCGAGTCTTGAAAATTCTCAAAAAGTCTCGAGTCTCGATAAGTCTCGAGGCTACAAAGTCTCGAGTCTCGAAAATTTAACATTTAAAAAATGACATTTTCACAACCCATAAGGATTTTCATGAATATTTTTATGAAAAAAATGCTTATTTTAACGTGATCACTGTGATCGATCTACAGCAAATACTGTTAATGAAATTTTAAAAATAGAACTTAAAACTAGGAAAGTGATTCTTATCATTAATTTAATTACCTAGAAATGTTTGTATGTATGTGAGTAAGTGTGAAAGTGTGTTTGTGTAGAACGCTTTTTTTGTAAAAATGCAAATTGGCATAGACGGGGATCGAACTCACGACCTCCAGGGGGAAAGACAAGAGTCTTAACCACTGAGCAATGGCGACTGTTAAAATGTTATAAAAAATAAACAAATAGTTTAAACTGAAATAAAAGACTACACAACAGCAATGAATAAATTTCTAATCAAGTAATCTGCCCTACGTAAAAATAAAAGGTTATACGTCAGTATAATTCAAATGTCAATTTTAAATATATTCCGAATCTTCAAAATGCATATCGAGTTATGTACATTGTGCCATTGTGTTTTAGCATAGGACCCATTATCACTTTTAAAACTGCCGTGACAATTCAGAATCTAGCCTAGTTATTTGTTTAAAAAGTAATAACGAATCAAATGTCAAATCATTGGTTTGTAATACACATGTTTTGAAAAATCGATTCAATTAGAAAACAGAAACCGTAAGTAAATTTATAATCCCGATTTTTGTGTAATAATACATGCATGGAGACTGTTTTAATGCACGTGTACAAATGTTCTAAATATTGTTTGAATTATTCAGTTCGCAGAAATACCGCCGTTACAACATTTAATAAAAGCAACAGACAAATTATGAAATAATATTAGATTTTTTAAGAGGTAGCAAAGTTAGCGCCGGTTTTTTCATCTGGTAGCAGCAAAATATTTAATAACTAAGGTACATCTGTCAATTAAGTTGTTGTGTTTCCCTAATAATAATTAAAAATGGCCAAACTCATTTATTTATTAAATCAACATGAATAACTTGATTATTTTTATGTGTTAATATAGAATTTGTTATTTATTTCTGCAAATAAATACAGTCCGCCAGTTGTACAACTATTTTTGACGTTGCATCGTCATTCAGAAATTCGGAAAACACAACCTTTTTATTCATGTTGAGAAATATTGTAACTTCAAACTATAAACTTCATCAAATTATTAAATAATATTAAATGTGCATTGTATATTATATTTAACTACAAATAGATACAGTAAATATATTTATAAATTAAATAATAAACAAAATCTCGACGAATAAATTCAAACATATTTTACACCTGATTGGCTGAAGAAATATATCAAATTATGAATATTTAATTTTATTTTAGGTTTGTTACTTGATAAACGATACAAACTGAAGGAAAAACCGTGTAAGGATAATCCCTTATTTTTATATTGTAACTATGATTTACAAGAAAATTACAAGAAAATTCTCCACCCGTCAAAACTGACCTATATTCTGTGCACAATATGGGCACGCGGTGCCCACGGGTGACCCTAGTTTTTCAAAGTAATAACTTAACCAAAAATAATAATTTACTCTTGCTACTTTTTCAATAATCCCGAAAATGGTATGACTTAGCGAAGAAGTGATTATTTTAATAGTTGAATATAATAAAATTTCGAATTGACATGATGTGTGTTCAAATAAGGAAATACGGTACAGACAAAAGATACATTAAAACTTTTTTTTTCGACTTTATGTAAATAAATAAATGACAGGTGCAACAGAATGTATTTTAAATACTCTTATATAGTAGTCTCCAGGTGCGGATTCAGGGAATTCGTCGATTTGCTGGTATTACGCTTAGTGCTTGCTCGGTAGACACATGAATTGTTCTTCCTGGTGCAAAAGACAACATACTCGCACTATTATCAATAGGCTGAAATAGTAGTGACGTAAACAAAACCATTCTCTTTACCCTGCTGCCCATAAGGTGCATGCCTTCTTTCATTATGATTTGTACCACGTAAGAATAACATTAGCTAATTTTTTAATACAGCACTCATTTCAAGAAACTAGTTATTATTTGAAGAAGTTTTTTTCTTTTGTTATATAAGTAAATAGTTATTAACACATATATATATATATATATATATATATATATATTCTGAAATTTTATTATATTCAGTAGTGTTAATAGGGCGTGGCGGATGTATTATAATTATTTATAATATGATGGTCAGGTATGCAGGTGGCGAAGACGATCGGCGGGTTGCGGTAACTCGCTGTAGTGCGGGTTGCTGTACTCGCAAATATTCAGGGGTCGTGCACCTCCTGAAAATGTATGAGTATGAGCATACGAAATACTCAGTGAGGAGTCAATAAACTACATGCATGAATTTCAATATAACTTGCACACATCAGGTAATTCCGGATATAACCATGCATTTGGTTGGATAATTAATGATATGCCCACGAAGAGACGGTTCAGGATTATTGGTATAAATAGATAGGTCGTTGGGTTACCACCTATGACGGCTACCATACTCGCCAATCAGGAGCAACACCGTTGGCCCCAAACGGTTATTATATCCTCCAGGAATGGGACATCGTTGGCTCACAAACGGATACACACGGGATGTGAGCTTGTTGCCCCCAAACGGTTATTATATCCTCCAGGAATGGGGGGTGGTTACACAGCCATGAACTGAGAACACCGATGGCCACAAACGGACATTGTTGGGGTACACAAAACGGAAATCACACAGAGAAGTGACCCATCTGCCTCTCGGTAGCGAAGAGACAGTATTCATCCAGCGCACAGTACATACACACGTACATACACGCAATATAATCAAACATACTGACGCAACAATGCGTCGCTCGGCTTATGCCAATAGTCATGCTTTACTAGCGTAACAATGCAAACTCAATGATTGACTCAAAACTCACCAATACTTTGTACGTTTATAGAAGAAAGGGTTGAGCAGATATTGTCTTTATTAATACACTATTGTTCAATTCACAAACTAATAATTATTCACTGAATGTTGAACACACAAACCAAACAGATGCAAAGATCAGTAAAGACTGTAAAAATGCATAGGATTTATCTCAGGTTGTTTCATAAGTATTAAAGGAAAAGCGATTCTACAGCCCTTATAGATAAAGCTAATAATTAGTCCAGATGCTAAGTCAAGTGTTTTAAGATTAGAACGCTTGTTTATGTTAACCACCAGCGGCGGTCAAACTCTAGCGTATAACGTCACACGCTGTGATACCAAAACAGTTTTAGAAAAAAATGAAAAATAATGCTAACATTCGACCATCCTGACTTTTCCTCGTCCTCGAGGTTATTATTCGAGAATACCCAGTGCGTCATCATCTGAAGCACTTTCATTTTCCGACGAATCAGAAATACCTCCAGGTGAAGTCCATGGTTTCATTTGATCGACTGCAACAACATTGTTGTACTTCGCACGTTTACTTCGTGTAGATCCACTCATATCCTCGACAACATAACGATCGTTGACTAGGACCTTAGTAACCTTGAATGGTCCTCCATAAACTGGTAAAAGTTTACGGCTTGTACCATCACTTACTTTTTGTTTCTTAATAACAACTAAGTCTCCAGTTTTGTAATTGCTGGCTTGTCTTCGTTTTTGATCAAATCGACTCTTTTGTTTTATTTGGTCATTTGTTATTTTTAACGCTACTTGCTCTCTTGTTTCTTGAACATTTTCTAACGTTGGTCTTTCAGGCTGTATTTCAATATTCAGTGCAGAATCTGATATTGCTCTAGGTCGATATCCCAAAAGAAGTTCAGCTGGTGTTTTTCCAGTTGCTGAGCTGACAGTATTGTTGATCGAAAATTGTATATTACTAACTTGATCATCCCAAGTTTCATCGTCTACAGATGTGCTTGCCAATGCAGTAAGTGTAGTCCAATTTGCTCGTTCAACTTGCCCATTTGCACGGGGTGTAGCTACGGCATTTAAAATATGTTTAGTTCCTGATTTGCTACAAAATGTTTTAAATATTTTGGAAGTAAAAGCAGTTCCTCGATCAGTAATAATTCTTGTAGGAACTCCAAAAAGAGTGAATAGGTTTTCCAATGTTTTAACAACGTACTTCGATTTTGTATTCCTAACTGGTTTTAATGTTAAATACTTAGTGAATGCATCAATTATCACAAGAAGTTGCGTATTTCCAGAAGAACTTTTGTTAAATGGTCCCATGTGATCTATGTGAATGGTGTGAAATGGAATTGCTATTTTTTCTATTGGATGAAGAAATCCGGGTTGTTTTCCTCTCGGTTGTTTGTGGTATAAACATTGAATACAACACGCAATATACTTTTGAACGTACTGCTTCATGCTCGGAAACCAATATGATTCACATAGCTTCTGCAGTGTTTTCTCCAAACCAAAGTGTCCAAACTCATCATGAGAAGCTCGAACGACTTGTGAGCGCTGACCACGTGGTACTACCCATTGAACTCCAGTTGCAGTTATTCTATAAACTCGGCCCTCTCGCAAACAATAATCCTTATAAATTTTTCTTTCATAATCCGATGTTGGAGGTTTCGATAAAATTTCTTGGATAAGTTTTATCTTCTCATTAGTAAGTTGACCTGCTAAAACCCAATCAGCTGCTTCTATACGGAATACTCCTAAATCATCCAGTGGTACTTGATCTGAAATCGGGTTTCTGCTTAATGCGTCGACATGTGGCATTCGATTTCCTGCGCGATATTCAATAGTGCAATTATATTCTTGTAGTTGAAGCCACCAGCGACCAATTCGTGGAATTAAATCGCGTTTCGTCCATGCGGTTTTAAGTGCGTTGCAATCAGTTACAACTTTAAATTGAAGTGGTAACACGTACACACGGAATTTCTTTAAAGATTCCACGACGGCTAGTGTTTCCCATTCTGACGAAAGATAATTCATTTCCTGTTTCGTATTTTGACGACTGTAGTAAGCTACAGGATGAAATTTTCCTGAGTTCTGCTTCTGTAAGAGAATTCCTCCAATTCCTTTCTTGCTAGCATCAGTGTGAACTTCGGTTTCAGCTTCTGGATTGTAAAGTGCAAGAAGTGGTCGTTGTGTCAGCTGATCCTTTAATGTTTGGAAAGCATTTTCCTGTTCTTCCTTCCAAATCCATACCTGATCTTTCTTAGTGAGGCTGGTTAAAGGTCGGGCAATCGTAGCGAATTGTTCAATAAATTGTCGAAAATAACTGGTCAGGCCTACGAATTGTCGAATATGGTGTACATTTTCTGGTCTAGGAAAATTTCTAACAGCCAGAGTCTTTTCAGCTCCTGGTCGTACTCCATCACGATTAATCTCAAATCCAAGGTAGTTTATGGAAGATTGGAAAAAGAAACACTTTTTCATGTTGAGTGTTAAATTGTGTTGTCTAAATATTTTTAATAATATTTCTAATCGATTTAAGCCAGTTTGAAAATTTGGTGCAGGACAAAGAATGTCATCCAAATACGCCATAGCAATTGAATTACGATATGGTCCTAAAATTTTATTTACCATTCGTTGGAATACGGCGGGTGCATTAGTAAGACCAAAAGGCATTCTGTTAAATTCATATTGTCCATCTGGTGTAACGAAAGAAGTAATGTGTTTACAGTTTTCTGCAACAGGTATCTGATAATATCCGCATGTCATGTCTAAGCTTGTAAAATATTGAGTCCCTTGTAATTGATCTAGTTGGTCGTCAATTCTAGGTAGAGGATAACGGTCTTTAACTGTCAATCTGTTTAACTTTCGATAGTCAATACACATTCTGGTTTCGCCATTTTTCTTCTTCACCAACAAAATTGGGGATGCAAACGGAGAGTTGGAATCCCTGACCACACCTGCTTCTAATAATTCTTTAACTAATTCCTGAACTTTCTTCCTTTCAGTCAATGATAAGCGATATGGACGGTAAGTTATGGGAGTCTCGTCTGTTAATTTAATTGATATTTCTGTGGCGGTTGTACATCCTATACCTTTCACGGTATTTGCAAAACAATCCTGGTATTTAGATAGTAGATTGACAAGTAATTGGCGTTGATCTGTTGTAATTTCCTCACCAACATTCATATCATCAAACGAAAAATCCATGTTAGCTGCTGTAGTAGTTTGGTCATTTGCTTCATCAGGAAAACATCGTTTCCCTCTTGCTACAACGCGATTATACTTAATGACAAGATCTTCGTCCGAAAGATTTACTACCGGCAAAAAACATTCCTGTTGGTCATTAGCTGTTGTGATACATCTTGGAATTAGATGTTCTCTGCCTTCTTGAGGACGAATACTGAGATCCACAAGAAAATCACCTTCTCCTTCAACTCGACAGATGACATTTCCCACATGTCCAGGAGGAATAACAGTTGCATTTTTAGCCTAGAGAGTGACCTTTGAAGATGGTGCAGCTTCAATTTGAGGAAGTACTAAATCTGACTTGTTGTAAAATTGCAATGTTTCTGAATCCTTAATAATAACGATATGAGGTTGCTCGGTGAATGGTTGACCAATTATTATTGGTATTTCCTGAACTGAATCAGGCACTACTTGAAAAGCCACAATTGCTTCCACATCGTTAATTATAATCTTTTGGTTTTCTACTTCACCAAAAGTCTCAACACAACCTTGACCGAAACCCTTAATGTAACGTTTCTTGTCGATATTGTATGACAAATTAAGTCTCAGTGCCTCAGATTGTTTCAGCGTATTACAATTTGCACCCATGTCAATAAATGCTCTTGTGTCAAGATCATTGAGTTTAACATTAACAAAATATTTTTCATCAGTTCTTACCTGACTTGAAGTAGCGAGTACCGTTTTGTCGGTCCTCTGCGGTGCCTTCGAACAGCGTCCAGCGGGGTGGTAAGTGCGACAATCGTCACAGCGTTTTGGAACTCGTTTCGGACAATTACTGGAAATGTGTCCAGCATTTCCGCAAGAATAACACATCATAATCTTTTTATCAATTGCCGGTCTAGCAATTGGATGTTGACGTCGCTCTCTTTGATTATTAAAACGATGATGTTTAAAATTATTTCGAACAATTGGTCGATCTTGATGTTTTGGATTTTCGGAATCCTTGACTGTTTTCAAAAACAGTAAAAGTGATTGTGGTGTTTTGTGGTTTCCAGCTCGAGCAGAAGTTACAAGTGTGCGATCCTGGATGCCGCCTAGGATACATGATACTGCTTTAATACCAGTAATATCGCAAGCATTTAGAAGCGCCATTTTTTCGTAATAGTATTTTAGCATTGGTTCATCATTTCTTTTATTACGATGCATAATTTTTTTAAAAAGATCATAAAAATCAGTTTCTTCAGGGAATGCTTCGACAAGCATTTCTTTCCATTCCTGCCATGAGTAGTTAATACTACTCAGACCTCGATACCAAGTTTCAGCGTAACCTTTTAATTTTCCAGTTATGTTGAAAATGGTAGATTGCTCGTCCCAGTTGTAAATTGTTTTCAACTCCTCTACTTTTTGCAGCCATTTATCAATTCCAGTCGTCGAATCTTCTGGATCGAAATAAGGTAACACATCTTTTCCCATATGTGCAGACGAAGTAGATGGTTTTGCGAAGCGAGCATGCATATGCTGCACATTTTCAGTTAGCTGAAGCATAAGCTCAGTCATTTTTGAAAAGTTACTTTCCGTAAGTTCAGAAGTGGACGGTTGGTCACTGTCGCATCATGCAATGACGTCACGAGCCACAGGGGAAGTGCCACGAGCAGGACGACGACCACGAGAAGACATCTTGTGGTAAAACGAAATGAAATTTGAAGGTCAAATGAATTTAATTAAATTGAAGATATGATTGGAACTAGGTGGTGTCTAGTTTTGAAGCACTTTAGTGTACTCGAATCAACGAATCATGAATTCGAATGAAATACAACAAGTGTTGCGTTTGAATCAAGGATTCTTGAGTTCGAATGAAATACGGGACTTGCGTTCGAATTGAATCCAAGAAGTGTTTATTCAAATAGAATGCATCGTATTTCGTTCGAATCGAAGATAACGTATGTTTCTTTCGAATCCCACTTCTGAGATATTAACACATATATATATATTCTGAAATTTTATTATATTCAGTAGTGTTAATAGGGCGTGGCGGGTGTATTATAATTATTTATAATATGATGGTCAGGTATGCAGGTGGCGAAGACGATCGGCGGGTTGCGGTAACTCGCTGTAGTGCGGGTTGCTGTACTCGCAAATATTCAGGGGTCGTGCACCTCCTGAAAATGTATGAGTATGAGCATACGAAATCCTCAGTGAGGAGTCAATAAACTACATGCATGAATTTCAATATAACTTGCACACATCAGGTAATTCCGGATATAACCATGCATTAGGTTGGATAATTAATGATATGCCCACGAAGAGACGGTTCAGGATTATTGGTATAAATAGATAGGTCGTTGGGTTACCACCTATGACGGCTACCATACTCGCCAATCAGGAGCAACACCGTTGGCCCCAAACGGTTATTATATCCTCCAGGAATGGGACATCGTTGGCTCACAAACGGATACACACGGGATGTGAGCTTGTTGTCCCCAAACGGTTATTATATCCTCCAGGAATGGGGGGTGGTTACACAGCCATGAACTGAGAACACCGATGGCCACAAACGGACATTGTTGGGGTACACAAAACGGAAATCACACAGAGAAGTGACCCATCTGCCTCTCGGTAGCGAAGAGACAGTATTCATCCAGCGCACAGTACATACACACGTACATACACGCAATATAATCAAACATACTGACGCAACAATGCGTCGCTCGGCTTATGCCAATAGTCATGCTTTACTAGCGTAACAATGCAAACTCAATGATTGACTCAAAACTCACCAATACTTTGTACGTTTATAGAAGAAATGGTTGAGCAGATATTGTCTTTATTAATACACTATTGTTCAATTCACAAACTAATAATTATTCACTGAATGTTGAACACACAAACCAAACAGATGCAAAGATCAGTAAAGACTGTAAAAATGCATAGGATTTATCTCAGGTTGTTTCATAAGTATTAAAGGAAAAGCGACTCTACAGCCCTTATAGATAAAGCTAATAATTAGTCCAGATGCTAAGTCAAGTGTTTTAAGATTAGAACGCTTGTTTATGTTAACCACCAGCGGCGGTCAAACTCTAGCGTATAACGTCACACGCTGTGATACCAAAACAGTTTTAGAAAAAAATGAAATATAATGCTAACATAGTTAAATTATTTTTCAAGTTTGAAATTAATAAATTATTTAAATAAAATTTATTCTTTAGTTAGAAAATAGATTACAATACAAATATTACTCAGATTTTAGAGGCGGTTATTAAAATAAACTAGGGTCACCCGTGGGCACCATGTGCCCATATAGTATACAGAACATAGGCCAGTTTTGACTGATGGCGAATTTTCATGTAATTTAATAATAATAACACGGTTTTTCTTCATTTTGTCTCGTTTGACTATAATAGTAATACAAATTTCCACATCGCAAATAACAATAAAGCAAAAATCGAATTCTTTCTTTGAACGCTATTTTGTTCTTAGATCACTATGCTGCGATTAACTAATCGATCGCTTATCATGCACTGTGTAACATCCGATAAATTTAAACAAAATTTGATTTTAACCTTGTATGGTGCATATGTGTTGTATCATTTAGACAGTTTCTATGATTGTATATATAAAACAGGATTATACATTTACTTAAGCGGAATTGCCGAATATTATTTCAGATTTAAGAAATTTTTCCAATTTTGTCCTTTTAAGGGTAGAGGGTAATCCTAGGAAAATAGCAATGGCAAATTTGAATTCCTTGAACTCAAATCTGTATACATAGATGTGCGGCATGCATATATGAGGGGTAATTTTTTAAGGGATGAACCTACCCCCTCTAAAATATTTCTGTGGTCACTTTCACGTTAAGCGGAATTGCCGAATATTATTTCAGATTTAAGAAATTTTTCTAATTTTGTCATTTTAAGGGTAGAGGGTAATCCTAGGAAGATATCAATGGCAGCTTTGAATTCCTTGCGTTCAAGAGTTCCTTGTATCTGATATCTGATTCAATATATATAGATTGTCGAACCCAATTTTTAAGGGTTGAACCAAGGGTAGTTCACTCTGAATTTTAATAAATATATATATATATATATATATATATATATATATATATATATATATATATATATATATAATTAATTCAGGGGCGAGGAATTTATAATGAACTACCCTCTTAGTTCAACCTATAAAAAATTAATGTAACACATTATAGAATAAGACCCTAGAAATTCAAATGTACCACCTTGTATAATTCTCCTTTCATATCATAAGTACGTCGATTGTATATTATTTTATTAGAACAAAATACTACATGCTGTCTATGAAACATATTTCATCGTATAAATACTTTTGAAAATATTGTACTGGGCGGTGCCAATTCACTTCTAGCAATATAGTTAATTTTATAAACGATAGCCTCTATCTGCAACAGTCACACATTTTAGAGAAATAACACGAAAAAGTACTTTTTCTGCGCCTTCACAGGGAGTTCGTTTTAAATAGAAAAAAATTGAAATTTTCAATGATGTGAAATGAAATAACAAACTTTGAATCGATCGGATTAGATTTTTAAATTTACATATATCTGTAAGAATTGTTTAAAAATTGGACATATTTATACATTTTTATTTAAAAAATGGAACCAAAAATGAAAATTTTAATCCGATCATTTCAGAGATTAATTCTTTCCAAACGTAGAATTTTTTTTCAAAATTCGATACTAACAAAAATAAGGGTTGTGTGAAGGCGCAGAAAAACGTCGTTTATCACATGGGTTTCTCATCGTCTTAACTTAACGTTTGCAAATTAAGCAATAATTTGGGTGCGTCGCTCCACTTTAGTCCGATACTGTATTTTATATATATATATATATATATATATATATATATATATATATATATATATATATATATATATATATAAATTTCATATTCGACATATCCGTGTTAGAAAAAGATTACTTTACCTCTTTTGTAGTAAGAAAGTTGAACTTGTGGTAATTATTTCCTGGAAATTGTTCACATTCTATAAGAACACTAATTCAAGATCAATTCCAGATCCTGCTGTCATCATTGTTATAACAGTTTCTATAATTAACCTAACATAAATGCTGAATTTAAACTTTACCGCGATTAAATATAGTTCTGTTGCTCGGCATCAGAGTTCGATGCTAGCGACTCCAAGCGGCCAATAACAAAAAAGTATACTATCAAACCCATATGCGTTAGCAGTCTTTATAAAATATCCTAGTCTCTGGTTATATATATTTTTGGTTTCAGGGCGTAAATACAAGAACTTTTTGTTAAGATTATTTTTCGATTCGAGCATGTTACAGACACACGACCAATCACTATAGCTCTTTTGTACTTACTGTACGACGAGCTAAAAAACCGGTTGTGAAAGGGTTAAACAATAACTTTTGCTTTTCCGAAATACTGGAAAACGAACAAGTAATCTTGATTAGCTGTACAACGCGCTTTCTTCATAAAACCAACTTCTAATGAAAGATCATTTTCAAAAAGTGGCAGCTTCTGTACTACAATCAGATCGAGACTTGCTGACAATTCTCTTAAGAGGATGAGCGCTGCGTGTGACGTATACAATGTTCCTGTTAGATGTGACAGTGAAAAACCGACATGGAAGGAACTAATATAGTCTTATGACGCTAAAGTACACTCTGATCCAAAACAACATATTACAATATATACTAAAATCACGTGCAGCGCACACAATTTAATGTTATTTATTTTATTATGTTTGATGTAGGTACATATATAGTTGCAATATATTTCTAACGTAATAAGTTAATAATTATACATAAACTGAAAAAGGTGAATGAATAAATATAAAATATATAATTAGATAACTCGTATTCTTAGTTTCTTAGGAAAGAGGCAGTTGCAGTCTGTGGTGTATATTAAATAAATTCAAGCCTAGTGTCAGGAGTAAAAAGAGTCCAGATTTAAAAAAATGATAGAAACTGTAAATTTCTTTTCATTTTCATCAACTTATCGTCATTCAGAAATTCGGATAACACAACCTTTTTATTCATGTTGACAAATATCTTAACTTCAAACTATAAACTTCAACCAAAGACAGATGTCGTATTAAAAATTTACCGAAATTGGCGGGAAACAGGCGTTCAATGGGGGATTATATTTAGCTGCTGCTAGGCAAAATCTGTTGGCTTAATTTACTAGCTTACTAACTTCATTGACAACCACAACTATACGTATGAAGTGCCATCAAGTAGTATTTCAAAGTTACCGCGCTTTTTCCAACTTTGTTATCAGAATGAATTGTTTTAATTTCATACTTTTATGTAAATAATGATTATTAACAATTTTCATTAACTGTCCAAATTTCAGAACCTATAATTATTTTATTATATTCTATAATTTATAGTCATTCAAAAATTAATAAAACCATGCATCAAATTATTAAATAATATTAAATGTGCATTGTACAGAATATTTAATTACAAATAAATGCAGTAAATAAATTTATAAATTATATAATTTACAAAATCTTGGAGAATTAATTCAAACATACTTAGTCACCAGATTGACAGGAAAAATATATCAAATTATTAATATTTAATTTTTTTAGATTTGTTATACAATCTGAAGGAAAAACCGTGAACGGGTAATCCCTTATTTTTATATTGTAACTATGATTTACAAAAAAATTCTCCACCCGTCAAAACTGACCTATATTCTGTGTACCATATGGGCACACGGTGCCCACGGGTGACCCTAGTTTATATATAAATAAACATGAAAAGAAAAACAATATCATTTTTACCTGATCTATAATATTTAATGCAATTTCACTTTGATATTAAACAAGTTATATAATTTATTGTCAAATAAACAAAGACAGGTCATATATGAAAATAAAATCAAAAAGGAGTAAAACGCTTGTAAGATTTTTAAATAGCTAAATAGGGACATAGTAATAAAATGTAATTATAACAGAACAATCCTAAATAATGTACATGCTACTGCGTTCAATGATAGCAATGCTCGACTGTAAATAGGAGGATTTACTAGCACTTTGCCGTTCTGCTATGTGCGGCGCTAGTTCCTTGTATAAAGTTTATACTGTTTTTCTACAATTTGGAGGTTTTGTAATCTGGTGATAATATAATTATTTGTGAAGATATAAATTTTAAAAAAAAATACATTTCTCCAAAGGAAGGATCACTTCAACGCGGTAAATAGATAATACGTTGAATTTTCTTTTAGAAAGTCTATTAATTCACTTACAAAATTAGATAATTTAAGTGATTTTCAAACATACATAACATTATTATTTTTTCGAATTAAGAAATAACTGTTGATTTACCATTCATTATTAGCTCAATATCTAGCAAAAATATTTGAAGTTTAACTTTCTTACTATTATAGTTTTCGAGTTATGACCTGCTTATGAAACTGCTTTAAAGCAAAAAAATTATGTAGGTTATCATCCTCTTAATTCGTTAGTATTTCTCAAATATTTCTACCTTAAAAAAAAATATATATATATATATATATATATTTATATATATATATATATATATATATATATATATATATATATATATATATATTGAATCAAATATATGTTCAAATAGTTATATCTAGTTATAAAGTTTAATTTTTGAAAATAAATAAATTCATTAATAAATAAATTCGAGTACACTTTCTTTTCAATTCCTTGGCACGACCACAAATCTCAGTTGAAAATCTGGTAATGTGATAAATAATATAAATTTTAACAAATTTTAGTAATTTTCTTTGTTACAATGACTTCAACTATGAGAATAGTTATTGAACTCCAAAATATTAAACGATATCACTTATTGATTTAGGTTTGAATTTAGATCCGTACTCAACTTAGACTCCGCGAGTTTTTGAAATGTGGAACTCGTACTCGCCGAGTTCGAAAAACCCGAGTTTTTAGAGACCCTACAATTGGTGTATCGATTACGTATGATTACCCAGAAGACGAAGAGTTGACTCGCAATCAGGTGTGGGGGATACTAATGACCTGGGGTGCGTTCGGAAATTAACTCCGGAGTTTGAGTTGAGTACGAGTATACATTACATGGAGTTAACTATAGTTAGATATTGACTCGGGCATTACCGAACGACCGCGAGTTTCAAATAAAATATTTTCTAGAATAAGGCAGCAAAATTACATTAACCTTATTTCTATATAATATAAAAGTTTAGTTAGCACCGCAAAATGAATGAAAGCAACAAAAAAATAAAATTAGCACTAATTGCAGAGCTAAAATCAAAAATATGATTTGAGAAAATTAAAAATATTGTAAGTATCAAGTTTTATTGTAATATATACATATATCTGGAATTTACTCGGAGTTCAAAATCAAACATTTCCGAACAATTGCACAGATTGACTCTATCATTTTCGAACACAGTTGGAGTTCACCAGAGTTAATTAGAGTTCATTTCCAAACGCACCCCTGAGCAGTGATGTATATCTTCACAACCAGTTGTTTGGGAACGGACGAGCGGTGAACAACCCTGTATTCTTAGAGTGGTCTCTCTTCATAAATAAAATATTATATCGATTCAATAATCATACAGTATTTTATTTAAACATTCTACGTGGGCTGACATCAGAACGAAACTGTACACTGGATAAATAAATAAAGCGCCAGTTAAACACACGATGCTGCCTGCGGTTGAATTCAGCAAATATTACAAAAACGGAATTTAAGTTAGTAAAATTTACAAATAAAGTTCTGGGGTGAAGCCTCTATGATAATATAAATGATACAGGGCAGGTGTAAAGATTGTCCCCGTTCTTTGATATTTGATGAATCTAGCTAATGGTCCTTGAACGTGCACGGTGAGAATCCGTATTAACTTTATCCCGGTGTCGATAGGATGCGCCAGTAGAATTATAGTCAATTCGACGTCACTTTAGATTGGACAACATCAGAGTATCTAAAGTAGGGGAAGAAACAGTACTACATAAATATAATCAAACAGTTTCGATTGCCTAAACCCGGAGAAAGCATAAACGAAATAAATTAATATTATATTATTTCGGAATAGAAGAAGGGAACTTATTACTTGCACCGCTCATAGTGGCAGTGATAATAACAAGAGAGAATTAATCTAACATGTGCTAATAAACAAATGAAATCGTAAAATGTAGAAGACACGAGCCCCTATGCGGTATGCATCCTAACATACCGATTTGCAACGCTGGTGGCCTACCCAACTACATGAACAATGTTACTCTACGAACTGCAACTAAATAACAACAATAGCTATTCCACGAATTACATGCGAGAAAATTCAATAAATAACGAAACGCTATAACTATTACTCTTACTTGTACCCGGGCGGGGCCTAAAGTCTCTGATACGAACGAGAGCAATTGCGGCAAGAGTCGAACTGGCCTTCAACAAGTACCTGAATGAAAAACGATAATAGCTATAAGGTACCTCAGGAGCCTCAGGATCCGGCAAAACGATAACTTCTCGCACTCAGAGAAACAGAAACCTCAACTTCTCCCATTGGCTTTGACTCACCGTTTGTGGTTCTCGAGAAGCAGCCCAAATGGACCTAGTTTATCGGAATCGCCCATGTTTTCAAAATTTCGTTACATTATATATATACATATATATATATATATATATATATATATATATATATATATATATATATATATATATATATATATATATATATATATGGCAGGTTTCAAATAAAAGGTTATTTCTGCCTTACATGAAAGTTAAGGTGGCGAGGTTAGATTTCTGGCTTGAAACTAATTCTTCTACGTTGTCTCATATGTGATATTAACGAAAATCGTAGTAGTCACGCAATAAAAAAAATTGTTTCATTTTTCTTTTCGACAGGACATTTTGCCTTTTTCTGTTTTTCTACGCCAAGAGGTTAGATTTTATGCATCGCACATGACTGCATTTCGTAAAGGACTCAAACTTATACATAACTATTAATTTATTACATATTTCAAGTATTTACTCATCATTTTCTAGGGGAGACAGGACAGGACAACTACTGCGATTGGTCAAAATGAACATGTATTTTTAAAATTATAGAAAGAGAAATGCCCCCACACTTTTGGTAATATTTTTTCATACATATTTAATTATAAGCGACTTGAAGTAAATAATGATTATGAAAATATATATCTTAATGATATTGAAAATATTTTTTTTTAAAACAGTAAGTAAAAATAAATGAGACATCTATTGCAGGTAACATGTTGAAAGAACCCTCGGGACAGGGACAGGACAGGACACAATACCTAGTACTTAGCCTGCCTGTTCCTTTTAAATTGTATTTAAGTGGGCATTCACCTTTAGAGCACGAAAAAGGCTGTTATTTTACTTTTTTTTTTCTCAGGGTACGTTCAAGATATTTGCACGCGGTTTTTTGTATCGTATTTATTCAACTTCTTTCTTTAATAAGGTATTTTTTTTAAAGTCGGGTACGTTCAGCCCCGGCGAAGATGTCCAGGTCCAAAGTGGGCAGCTCAATTTGGCGCAAGGTAGCATAACTCTGGTCCCAGTTGTTTGAAAAAAAAGGGTTTCAAAGTATATTAAATTGTCAAGGAATTGACCCTCGGGTGGTTCATTTGGACCATAATTAGGAAAATGGCGACCATCGTACGGAAAGTGTAATTTTTTGCCACTTTTTTTCTCCTTTGGCGGGTTTAAAATATATTAATAATTGTCGGACACATTTCGTCGAGGATCAACTCTTAGAGAATTTTATTACCTTTAAGATGCGCTTATCGAGAGTTAAATCGGTTTTGTCGAGATATTCTACCGCGCGATTTAAGAAATATGGTTTCGAGAAAAACGCGCTTAAAGTTTCAACTTCAGACTGACGCGCGCAAAAACGCCGTTTATGAGCAAAAATATTGTTTTGTTTAAATCGAAATTTCACATATTTCCAACTCGAATTTCGAAAAACGGCTTCAGAAACTCATAGTCAACACTTCAAAGTGTCCGATTCTGCCACCTATAACAAATTGTTACTTCAAATATAATTAGAGAACGTTCTGTTGTACTAAAATAATCTCAAAAGTTATATTATATATATATATATATATATATATATATATATATATATATATATATATATATGTATATATGTATCCCAAGCAAACTGTCAAGCGAACCAATACTTCACAGAAATACTGTGTTATTGTTATTTTTCTAATTGATTCGATTTTGTTCCTCTGTCAAAATATTGACAGGCACAGATCATATGATTGATTGAACTATATGCAAATCCATGGCATCATATATAAATAAGATATTTAAGTTATAATGTAGCAGTTTTCTCGTAACTGATACATTTTTTTACGATACTTTTCATATGACTAATTTAGCCATAAGTGCATCCGTTCTAATGAAATTGAAGAACATAATATGCATAAAGTAAACGTGCACTTCCAGTTTGAATATTCTTTTCAAAAATAGGAGGTGCATATCTAAACCATATGCAAGTCTTATGTTTGAAGTTTTACAATTTCTCGTTCGACAGTTTAGTTCTAGAGCGTGCACACAGACACACGCAAACAGATACTCACACACAGATATCATTCCAAGAATAGTCACATTTGATTCAGGGAAGGTCAAATCGTGTATATCCATTGTAATCCCTAGGTCTAAAATTTTCATTATTACAATACTTTCTTATTACTTCGTAAAATAAAGTAAATTAAATAGAAAAATATAGTGCATATTTTAAAATTCAAATTTAAAATATTTAATATTTTTTATGGCATTTGGGTTAACAATATGAATCAATTCTTGGAGACATGAAATATCTGCTAAAATTGTTTTTGTCAGACTTTTGGGGGTTTTAATCATTTTTATACGGGAAGTATACAAGCATATGTATTTAAACTGCGAGCGGATTCAAATAGGTTGCCAAATAATATGTGTAGCAAATTTACTGTAAATCGCTCGGATACCTTCAGAGGTATACAAATTTGGTCTTACGAGCGACCGCGCGAGCGACCAATATGAGATATATATTTTTTTTTGGACTAACAATTTGTTGTTCCATGAATGCTACAAACACACGAGCGATTGCTTTAGCTCTTTTGTATTTCTTATGGCGAGCTAAAAATATGTTTTATAAATTCAAGTTTATTAATGGTTCTAATGGTCTGACAACTGACATTTCAAGCATCATGAAACGATTTTATGATCATTATATTACCAATTAATGTTAATCTGGTACTGGGTTTGTGAATATTTGATGTTAATAGATATTTCTAGAGCGTTCACACAGGCACTCACACCCGAATAAACCAGGTGACTATTACGTCGTAATCTCTGCTATCATCATACAAGTGGTCTATCGTGCATGAAGAGAGTGTCAATGCCTATTATTATACAAAAATTAACCGATCATATTAGTGAATTTAGAATGAATTACAGTGGATGAGATGTTTATTTTACATAGTGAATATAATATAAATGTAACATTTCATAAGACATAGTTGCAAGCCCATTTCGTTTCGTTGTTATTATTACATGTCGTTGTCGTAACTCGTAGTGCTTTATTTTGCTGCCGTTAAGTTTGAAATGAGCGTAGTGTCTGGTGTTATTTTAGAGCACGCCTGCAAGGATTTCCGCTGTAACCTGCGAGAATTCTGCATAGACAATGATCTGGTGTGTGATGGCGTCGACCACTGCGCCGACGGTTCTGACGAAGCTTCCAGTACTCTATGCCAAAGTAAGTACTTAACCACCCACTATTGTCATAATAATATCATTGGTAGATAAATGAGATACCAGAAGCTTTAAGACGTAGAAAATGTAAAATCGTTACTGTCTTTTAAAATATGATTATTTAATTAGTATAAAGTCAAAGATATGCAGGATCCCAAAAAGGTAGTTTGCTAGAACGAAACCATCTGGAGTGCCTCGACTTTTCTTTTACGTAGTTTTCACTATATTTATATTTATATATATATATATATATATATATATATATATATATATATAATAAATTCCTGTTGAGGGATTTATATGTATATATATCCCTAAGAATCGGTCAATACAACCAATACTCTACAGGAATACTCTGAAATATCATTTATCTAATTCAGCCTTTTTGTATTCTTGTCAAAATATTGACAGGCGCAGATGTTCCGATTTATTAAACTACGAGCAAATCAGTGGCAACTTAAATTAGATATTTAAGATTTTCCTTAGCAATTTTCTCGTAACTGGTACATTTTATGAAGAAACTTCTCAAACAAAAGTTGTGTGAAATATTAATATCTTTCATTATGTCATAAGTGTAGCTGTTCTTGTGTTATTTTATAAATATATGAAGTGCACATCTAGACGACATACAAGTCTTAAGTTTGAAGTTTCACAATTTTACAATCGACAGTTTCGGTTCACAGACACACCCACACACACACAGACGTAATTCCGAAAATAGTCACATTCGATTATGGGAAGGTCAAAACGTGCATAACCGTTGAAATCTCGAGTTCGAAAATTTTCATGATTACAAGACTTATTACTTCGTTAGGCATTAAAAAGGAATACGTAAACTGGCTCTAAATTATCGATGAAGGCAGATTTAAAAAAGAAAAATATTTGATAAGAGTTGAGAAAAAATGAGGTTAAATTAAAAAAATAACCACGACTATTACTTCCAAGTAACAAAATACACATAATTGTTGATATATTTATTTTGTCGCATTTACTTTCAGATGCAAAGTCAGCTTCTAATATCGGATAGGAAATTTTGCTATTTAACAATTTATAGAAATGTTTAAGTTTACCTGCGTATTAAAAACAAGCACTGGTACTAGCGCCAATGCTATCAGCTCGCCGTTCCGGCGAGCGCGTTCACATCACTAAATACAAAACTAAAAGCGATAGCAATTATTATAGTACAACATTTATTGTTGTTATGATATTTCATCGGCATTTCATATGAAATTAATAAATTTCTAAGTTTACGTATATAATTCTAAATCATCGACATTATACTCACATAGCCTATTGAACCAATCTAACCAATTATGATCCCGACATTTATTTATTCCTGTACCATAACAGTTTTAATTTCCAAAAACCCCACATTTAAAATTGCACACATCCACATGGGTAACGTTAATATCGTTCGTTTCGTGATTTACCAAGGATATTGATAATTATTTGATGAACATTTCCTAATTTTATTAATTAAAACACAGAAGCAAATGGTTTATACATTGGAAAATATAACCAAACAAATTACTGTCAAATAGACAACTTTTCCATTTCACTAACAGATGGCGATCAATGTCTGATATACTTCAAAATATATTTATATTATTTTTTTTAAGCCTATGGGCTCACAATTTGAAAAAACTTTAATCACATAAAATATCTTAGAATGTTGAGTAAAAAATACTAAAATTTTTAAAAAGTTGACTAAGGGCAGTATTTAGGAGGGTTCCAAATTTCGGGGGCCTATAACGCCGGTCTTGTACAGACGATTGGATTTAAAATGCGACGGGAACATCACGGGCATGGATATTATATGTATACCAAATTTCATCAAAATCGGCCCGGTACCTTCAGACGAGTTGCGGTCACAAACTCAGGTCTTACGACTGACCGACCGAGCGAGCGAGCGAGATACATACATCCAAGTATATGAGTTATATATATTTTTGGATTCAGGGCGAAAATACAAGAACTTTTTGTTAAGATTTTTTTCCGATCCGAGCATGTTACAGACACACGACCAATCACTATAGCTCTTTTGTACTTACTGTACGACGAGCTAAAAAGAGAGAGATATTGATTTCTAGCAAAATTAAATGAAGTATAAATTAATTAATTATAATAAAGATTGTATTCTGCAAGAAATTGAAGAAGAATTCCACGCGGACTAAAATGTATTGAACCGCAACAAAATAAATAAATAATAATTTTTAATTGCAACATTGTTATTTCATTTGTTTCCCCCGCGCTTTTTACAACTTACCGATAGGACGAAACAACAATTGCAAGGCAATCTATATGTAGCTATTTCAATTGAGAAGTAAATTTTGATACTAGATTTGTGCAGAAACTCACATCACGGAAAGTACTAGTGGCGACACCGGGGAGTGTTAGAACAACTAAGTAATTTTTACTGCTCTTTTAACTAAGCGTTTCCAAATTTATATATTCTAATTGAATTTATTGTTTTGAACATCAAAATTTCCGACATTGGCTGTGTGAATGTTCAATCGGATAAGTTACCGCTATCGGACCATTTTGTCAAAATTATAATTGCCAAAGTTTGTTATAGTTTAACCCTCCGTTAGTGTAGTGGCATTAAATCACACCATTAATGTGATGGAGTCTGACAGATCCCAAATGTTTTATTATTGTTTGTGATATATAAAACACAGAAAAGATAATATTAGCATATTTTTGATTCTATTTTATTGTTTAGAAGAAAATTGAATAAGTAGTTTATCGGTTGTTGCATAATTACAAGAAATAATTACAATTACTTACAATTAGGGTATGTGCACTCGAGAAAATACATCGTTGTATTTAAACATGAAATTGAAAAATACCATTCACTTTTATAAATAAAAATAAAGTATCCTTCCGTGTAAACATAAAATTAGTAAATGATATTACAACAAGATTTGGTACGCGTAGAACGCACCAACGCGCAGAGCTCGCCTTTAGGTAAAATATGCGTTGCGAGCAGTGGTTTTTAATTATTATGGCTTTTTGGTTAACAATTTGAAAAAATGTTATAGATATAAAAAGTCTTACATTTCTTTTAAGATTATATAGATAAAAAAAATTTAGTCAAATTACCAAATTCAAAATTATAATATTTAATAACTTTTTTCGGGCTTTGGGTTAACAATATGAAAAAATTTTGTAGATAAAATATCTTATAATTTTAAGTAAAAATTTTGAGTGTTTCAATTATTTGCAAGAGCAGTATTAAGGGGGCTCCAAATTTTGGGGCCTTATAACTCGGGAAGTATACGGGAGTAAATCGCTTCGATACCTTCAGAGAAATAGAGGGCACAAAATTTGGTCTTACGAGATACCGAGCGAGCGAGCGACGACTAACATCCAAGTATATAAGTTATATACATTTTTGGATTCGGGGCGACAAGACTAACACTTTTTCTCAATGAAATTTTTTGATCCGAGAATGTTACAGACACACGCTTGAATGCTTGAGCTTCTTCGGTACTACGTACGGCGAGCTAAAAATAGATCGATGTTACCATAGAAACATAATGAGTTCACTCATTTTCAAATTCACTGCAATTATTGCATTTCATAATTGCATGTTCAAGGCAGAGAGGTATGAATACATGAATAAGAAGTTTTGCGATCTTGATTTCTTGGATATATAAAACATCTGCTTTTTACTTTTAGTCGCTCAGTATGATTTTCAGTAGCTGTAGTGGAAGTACTAGGTCGTAAATTTCGTGGCAATCGAAGATTTCGAATTCTAATGTTTCTGAAATCAACAATTAGTTCCATCCCCAATGAATTGAGATATGGTTTTCTTTTTAAATAGAAGTAATATTTATTTGCTTTGTAGATAACTTGAGAATTAACACCTACTGTATTTAATCCATTTTGTTTTATCTTTTCCTTATAATAGAATATCCCGCGAACTCTCTCTATTATATCTCCCTGGTCAATATTTTCACCCTCTGAATTCTCTGTTTCTTCCGCTAATTCTGCTTCTTCAGACATACTTATCTCATATCTTTCAGTATATCTTACGTCAACTTCTGAAATTCTATTTTCATTCGTTCAGATTCTAAACGTAGAATTGGTTCCATTTTGGACCGTACTTCTTCCCATTACTTCGATAAATCATTTTTTCCTGCTTCGTATGACATTTTATTATAAATAAATAAAAAATGAACGCAGAACTTTCTTTAACGTTTTCATTATATAAATATATATATATATATATATATATATATATATATATATATATATATATATATATATATATATATATATATATATTCCAAACCGACTGTCAAAAAATATAAATAATCCACAGTAATACACTGAAATTGTAGCAATTATCTTATTATTTTATTATGTTTTCAAATATTGTATCTTCAATATGAAACATAGATATTGATTATAAAAATATAATATTAGGAAATAATAATCCAACAGAAACAATATGAAAACCAAGCTTACCTTATATAAATGAACGTGTGGAAAATTATAGCAATACCCATTTGTAATGGTTTTGAAGTACTTACTATCAATACTAACCAATACTCTACAGAAATATTCTGAAATGTCATTTATCTAATCTAGTCTATTTTGTTTTTTTTATAAATATATATATACATAAATATATATTGTGACGCTTACTTTCGGTACTTTGCTTGTTCGGGCGCCAATATCAATCTGTACACCGTGCTTTTGGGTACGGCGACAGATTTCCCGGTACTCAGTGAAGAAGTATTCTATTTCCAGAGGTCGTTGATAATAAAAGATGACAATGTAGTTTAAACCCCAGATATTTTATTTTCCCCACAAAATATAGATGTTACAAACATTAACAAATAATAGGTATTTATTTTGCAAACACACGAAATATATTTTGGATCAAACCAGCGGTCGCGACCCTTTACGACAACAAATGCTAAGTTTGATGTGCCCAAAATATACAATAAAATAATATATTAGAATTAATCTAATAACAGAATAATGACAGTTTTTGAAGTGACGTTAAGTTAAATAAAAGTATAAATATGTTTTCAAAGACAAAATGTATGAATCAAAGATTCGCCGGTTTACCACCCAAACATATAATAAAATAATATATTAGAAATAATCTAATAACGGTCTTTCGGAAATCTACTTTGAAGTTACGTTAAATTAATCAAGATAATAAATATGAATTTCGCAAAACGGTATGAAAACATGAATCGGTTAACGGTAGACAAAACGCGTACAACTATTGTAAAAACCAACCAGATCCCATCACCTGGCAGCCTGTACAATAGCCGCTGTCATATTTACTAGATCTCAACACCTAGCAAATATCACAGAAACGCTCCACAAATTCCACTCTGAATTTCAGCATTCAGAGCTCCTTTGCCGGTAACTAGCCTCAACGCTAGCACCGTTCACACCCGATTCTTACCTGATCTCAGCACCAGGATGAATGAATCTTTATTGTCGATCCGTGCTATTTATCAAACCGATTAATTAGTGTTGTACACGTCAGGAGTGGAGGTTAAAGTGGGGTCTCGAATCGAACGAGAGCGCGTGCGTGGCACAGCGAGGTGTGTTTAATATTCCGGACTCGGCCGAGTGCTGGCTACCGAACGAAACTCGGAGCGCTGACTGATAACAACTCGCTTGCCGTGCGCACGCGGGCGCTTAACTATTTTGCTTCGTTACAATATATAAATATATATATATATATATATATATATATATATATATATATATATATATATATTTATATATATATATATATTGTTATATATGTTATACTACTACTAATTTACCCAATCAAAATGCCGAAGCTTTACTCGAAGAACAATTGGCAGACCCCGAAATAGCAAAAATAATAAATGCGTTTGAGAAAGTTCCAATTTCTATAAAAGCCGCTCAATGGTTCGAAAAAGGCTACATCATACTCCACGGAGTATTATACCGATATTCACCAGAGGCTGAGTCCGAAAATGCGCAATTGGTTGTTCCACAAGAAGGTAGAGAGCAAATTTTAAAAGAGTACCATGATTCAATTACTGCTGGCCATAATGGAGCGGAACGTACGTATTTACGAATCGCCCATAGATATTATTGCCCTGGTATGAGACGATATATATCTGAATACGTGCGTCACTGTGTACCGTGTCAGAAATATAAATCGACTAACCAAAAACCTGTAGGATTACTACAAACACCAGCATATACACGCTGTTTTGAAGCTCTAGCAATAGATTTAATGGGTCCTTTGCCAGAATCAAAAAAAGACATAAGTGGATTTTCATAATCGAAGATATAAGCTCAAAATGGGTTCAAATATTTGCACTCTCACAACCAACCGCTATGAATTGCGCGCAAATCTTAATTGAAGAAATTTTTCTAAGGTACGGCACTCCGAGACGAATAATTAGTGACAATGGCGTACAATTCGTAAGCGAAGTGATGCAACAAGTATGTCATCTACTTCAAATAGAACAGTAACTTCTACTTATCACCCAGAGTCCAATCCAATTGAAAGAAAAAATAGAGATTTAAAACCTCAGTTAGCAATTCAAGTAGCGAATAGTCATGACACATGGGATATGAAGTTACCTTCTATAAGGTTTGCAATGAATACTGGGATGACCCAAAGTACTGGATTTTCTCCAGCTTTTCTTACATATGGTAGAGAATTACGTACAATCGACGACGTAAACCACGATCTACGTGCAATTGTTGAAAACGATAATTTCATACCTCAAATAACTCCGTATCTTCAAAATTTTACTCGTTTTCTACACGAAGCTAGAGATAACCATGAACGAGAACAAAATAGAAGAAAACAATATGCTGACAAACATCGCCGACCAGCACCTTGTTATAAACCTGGTGACAAGGTTCTTATAAAATCACATTCAATAAGTAACCTTTCCAAAAAGTTTTCTGCTAAACTCGCACCCAAAAACGATGGACCATACATTATTTTAAAGGAAACTTCAACATGTTCTTATGAAATTGCTGATCTTACCAATCCAACAATACCAGTAACAAAAGTCAATACTTCAGATTTGACTCCATTCATCTCTTCACATAACAATCAAGCAATAGAACCGATTGTTCCTAGAAGACGACGAGGCCGTCCACATAACACCTAGATTTGTATACGAATTATTCTGTTCCTTACACGAGGTCGTTACGCAAGAAACAGAGGGGGAGTGTGTAGCAAATGTTATAGGATTAATAGGGTGCGAAGATAATGATTTTGTTATTATTATGTAAGCATGATATATTATATAAAATAAAGGATATTATTATGTTAAAAGTCAATCGAGTAATAAAAGATAATTTTTATTAATTATCTACGACCCGTATGCTGCTACATAATTGGCGCCCAACATTAAGGATTACCCATTTCTTTTAACGTAAGAAGACGTAACATTTAAAAAACAAGCGGTCAATTTTTTTTTGTTTTTTTTTTTGTCCGTTGAACGCGTAACTGAACACGTTTTGGTCTTTACCATTCCGCCGAAGAAAATAAAATACAAGGGAAAAATGGAAGAAACTGTAGTTCCAAATATAATGTTAACTTCAGAACAACTGTCAACCTTAATAACAGGAATTCAAATGCACCTCTCACGTGAACCACCAACTCCAATTCCAATGGTTAATGCCAACATTGTCAACTGTACAGCACGCGTCGACGCGTCACCTGAGGCAGATGTTGAAGCATTCATAAACGCCGTGGAAGTTTTTGAGGACTGTTGTCAAGTAACTGATGAAAGTGCATTGAAAGGTTTCCCACTTTTACTTACAGGCATGGCAGGTACATGGTGGCAAGGTATTAAAAGTACCATTCCCAATTGGAATTCCGCCATAACCGCAATTCGCCATCCGTTTGGTTTTAAAAAGCCACCATATATTGTTTTTCGTGAATTGTTTTCTAAAGACAAACAAGAACATGAATCTACAGATCGTTTTGTTTGTAATGCACGCGCACTACTCTCTCATATTACGGAACCAACAACGGAAATCACGCAATTAGATATGATCTATGGTTTACTTAGCAAAATTTTTAGAGACCTTCTCGATAAAGCTCGATCAATTGAGGTGACATTTAACGAGGTTAGCCTCACCTCAAACATAAAAAAGACAACATTTTTTCCTGTTACTTTCCACAATGAAAACAAGGAATTTACTCGTCCTAAATGCACATTCTGTAAAAGGTTTGGTCATGTGTTTTCTGATTGTAGAACTCGAGAACGGAAAATCTTAGAAAAGGAAACCGAACCTGTTGAACTAAAGAATACACCTTCAATTTTTTTTGCTATGGATGCGGAACTCAAGGAGTTATACGATCCAAATGCCAAAAGTGCAAAGAAAAGTATAACTCTAACCACAAAAAAGTTGATGTTGAATTTTGTAAATTAGACATTTCATCAATCATCCGACAACCTAGCGAATATAAACGTCCAATTCTTCCGATCACAATCCACGGTAGAAGAGGCACAGGATACGCTGATTCAGGTGCACAAGTGAGTGTTGCTGGTAGGAAACTACTCAACATTTTATAGAAAGAAAATTGCGTCTTCAAAAAAAAAAGAAGATGATAATTGCTTACGCCGATGGCATTCAAAAGGAGGAAAACGTTGAAGAAACCGATGTTGTTGTAGAAATCGAAGCTCGAAAAATACATACAACATTTTTGGCTATTCCCAAATTAGAGACAAATTATACTTTACTAGGCATAAATTTCCTAGAGGATGCACAAATTCTCTTGAATCCAAGTCACCAAATGTGGAGTTTTGCTAATACGCAACAAATTTGGTACCCATACGCTAGCCGAACGGAGGTTCAAGCTGAATTACCGGTGAATGCTGCTGTCATATCTGAACGAGCTAATAGATAATGAAGGTAAGCATTTACTAAAGATTGAAACTGAAAGCCTAAATTCAATGTTAGCAGAAAATCAGATAATTTTCAAACAAGGGAGAGGAATATGTTCCTATGCCACCCATTATATAAATACTGCAGATCTTCCACCAATAGCTGTTCCCCCATATCATCTTCCGAACAAAAAGAAAATTCTACTGCGAGCTGAGCTAGATAAAATGCTCGCTGATGGAGTCATCGAGGAAGCTGAATCTGCTTGAGCCGCACCAGTTATATTAATACCAAAACCTGATGGTAAATTGTGAGTATGTATAGATTTTAGACGATTGAATGCTGTGACAAAGTCTGATAAATATCCGTTGCCACGAATTGATGTTCTATTACACTCAGCAAAAAACACAAAATTTATGTCAACCTTAGATATGAGATCCGGTTATTGGCAAGTACCAATTCACGAAGGAGATAAAGGCAAAACAGCATTTGTTACTCCTTTCGGAATGTTTCGTTTTCGAGTTATGCCATTCAGTTTGAAAACAGCACCCGCGACATTTCAAAGACTTGTTGATCGTATATTATCCGGACTGAATGGTATAACTATGTTTGCTTATCTTGATGACATTATTATACTTTCTGAAACTTTTGCTAAACATATTTTTGATCTTAGTAAAGTATTTAAACGCTTAGAACAATTTAATCTTAGACTAAACCGTGATAAATGAAATTTTGCATGTTCTTCTGTAAAGTATTTAGGACATTTAATTACTGCTGAACGAATACAAGCCAACCCAGATAAGATTCGCGCTATCACAGGAATGTTGCCACCACACAATCTCCGTCAACTGAAAACATTCCTACTAACATCTTCATGGTATCGTAAATTTATACCTAACTTTGCAGACATAGCACAACCTCTTACTATGCTAACAAGAAGAACATCACTTTGGAAATGGAACGAAGAACAAAAGAATGCCTTTGATAAACTCAAATCTTTTCTGTCAACCCCTCCAGTTTTCCGTCAAGCGGATGAAAATATGCCTTACATATTGAAAACAGATGCTAGCAACTATGCGATTGGTGCCGTTCTTCTCCATGGTCAAGGATTAGATGAACGCCCAGTTGAATGCATAAGTCGACTCCTCACATCTGCAGAATGAAACTATAATACTACAGAACGAGAAGCCCTTGCAGTTGTGTGGGCAGTTCAAAAATTTCGAGGTTATATAGAATGTAGAATGTAGCTGATACACTATCACGACCACCTTACCCTGGTGGTTCAAACAAAATATGTTATATTACTACTAATTTACCCAATCAAAATGCCGAAGCTTTACTCGAAGAACAATTGGCAGACCCCGAAATAGCAAAAATAATAAATGCGTTTGAGAAAGTTCCAATTTCTATAAAAGCCGCTCAATGGTTCGAAAAAGGCTACATCATACTCCACGGAGTATTATACCGATATTCAGCAGAGGCTGAGTCCGAAAATGCGCAATTGGTTGTTCCACAAGAAGGTAGAGAGAAAATTTTAAAAGAGTACCATGATTCAATAACTGCTGGCCATAATGGAGCGGAACGTACGTATTTACGAATCGCCCATAGATATTATTGCCCTGGTATGAGACGATATATATCTGAATACGTGCGTCACTGTGTACCGTGTCAGAAATATAAATCGACTAACCAAAAACCTGTAGGATTACTACAAACACCAGCATATACACGCTGTTTTGAAGCTCTAGCAATAGATTTAATGGGTCCTTTGCCAGAATCAAAAAAAGACATAAGTGGATTTTCATAATCGAAGATATAAGCTCAAAATGGGTTCAAATATTTGCACTCTCACAACCAACCGCTATGAATTGCGCGCAAATCTTAATTGAAGAAATTTTTCTAAGGTACGGCACTCCGAGACGAATAATTAGTGACAATGGCGTACAATTCGTAAGCGAAGTGATGCAACAAGTATGTCATCTACTTCAAATAGAACAGTAACTTCTACTTATCACCCAGAGTCCAATCCAATTGAAAGAAAAAATAGAGATTTAAAACCTCAGTTAGCAATTCAAGTAGCGAATAGTCATGACACATGGGATATGAAGTTACCTTCTATAAGGTTTGCAATGAATACTGGGATGACCCAAAGTACTGGATTTTCTCCAGCTTTTCTTACATATGGTAGAGAATTACGTACAATCGACGACGTAAACCACGATCTACGTGCAATTGTTGAAAACGATAATTTCATACCTCAAATAACTCCGTATCTTCAAAATTTTTCTCGTTTTCTACACGAAGCTAGAGATAACCATGAACGAGAACAAAATAGAAGAAAACAATATGCTGACAAACATCGCCGACCAGTACCTTGTTATAAACCTGGTGACAAGGTTCTTATAAAATCACATTCAATAAGTAACCTTTCCAAAAAGTTTTCTGCTAAACTCGCACCCAAAAAGGATGGACCATACATTATTTTAAAGGAAACTTCAACATGTTCTTATGAAATTGCTGATCTTACCAATCCAACAATACCAGTAACAAAAGTCAATACTTCAGATTTGACTCCATTCATCTCTTCACATAACAATCAAGCAATAGAACCGATTGTTCCTAGAAGACGACGAGGCCGTCCACATAACACCTAGATTTGTATACGAATTATTCTGTTCCTTACACGAGGTCGTTACGCAAGAAACAGAGGGGGAGTGTGTAGCAAATGTTATAGGATTAATAAGGTGCGAAGATAATGATTTTGTTATTATTATGTAACCATGTTATATTATATAAAATAAAGGATATTATTATGTTAAAAGTCAATCGAGTAATAAAAGATAATTTTTATTAATTATCTACGACCCGTATGCTGCTACATAATTGGCGCCTAACATTAAGGATTACCCATTTCTTTTAACGTAAGAAGACGTAACATTTAAAAAACAAGCGGTCAATTTTTTTTTGTTTTTTTTTTTGTCCGTTGAACGCGTAACTGAACACGTTTTGGTCTTTACCATTCCGCCATATATATCGTATCTTACCTATAGGCGAGTTGTACGCATTGGTGCGTTTTACGCGTACCAAATCTTGTTTTTTCAAAATTCGAATTTGTCATAAAATGGCGGCCTGTTAAACAAAAAAGTATTCATTATATATATATATATATATATATAAATATATATATATATATATATATATATATATATATATATATATATATATATATGTACATATATATTTATATTTCAAGCAAACTGTTAAAGAATACCAATATTTCACAGTAATACACTAAAATTGTACCAATTATCTTATTATTTTATTATGTTTTCAAAAATTGTATCTTCAATATGAAACATAATAATTGATTATAAAAATATAATATTAGGAAATAATAATCCAACAGAAACTATATGAAAACCAAGCTTATATAAATGAATAGCTGGAAAATTATACCAATACCAATTTGTAATGGTTTTGAAGTACTAACTATCAGTACTAAATATTCTGAAATGTCATTTATCTAATCAAGTCTATTTTGTTTTCTTGTGGAAAAATTAACATGCAATTCCAATTTGTAATGGTATATATATATATATATATATATATATATATATATATATATATATATATATTGAAGACATAATAGAAAAAGGTTGAGTGCAGGCCACTCCAGATATTTCATAACAATATCTTATGCGAATATAAAGGAATAATCTTGTACTTTTAGCATATCTGGCAAACAACATGAGTTTGAGAGATAGAGATTCTGATAAAAGTCGAAGATATTGAAATTTATAAAAATATAGTATTAGGAAATAATAATTAAATAATTTGAAAGCCAAGCTTACCTTATATAAATGATTGGGTGGAAAATTATACCAATACCAATTTGTAATGGGATTGAAGTACTAGCTGTAAAAAATAACCAATGCTCTACAGAAATATTCTAAAATGTTATTTATCTAATTCAGTCTATTTTGTTTTCTTGTCGAAATATTCACAGTCGCAGATGATCCGATTAATTAAGCTCCATGACAACCAATTTTCTCGTAACAGGTACAATTCGTCATTTATCAAATTGTGTCTATTTTGTTTTCTTGTCGTTATATTGACAGGCGCAGATGATCCGATTTATTAAGCTACATACGAATCCATGACGTAAACAAGATACTAATGATTTTTAGTAGCAATTTTCTCGTAACAGGTACATTTCTAGAAGAAACTTTTCAAGCAAATGTTGTGCAAAATATTAATATCTTTTATTATGAACATATCTATTTTTGCCGTGAGTGCAGCCGTTCTAGTGATATTGGAGATAGAACAAAAAATGCATAGAGTAAACATGCACTGCCGGTTTGAATATTCTTTTCAAAAATAAGAGGTGCACAAGATATACAAGTCTTAAGTTAGAAGTTTCATAATTTTAGATTTCACAGTTTCGGCTCTAGAGCGTTCACACACACACACAAACACAGACGTCACTCCAAAAATAGTCACTTTCGATTCAGGGAAGCTGAAAACGTGTATATCCGTTGCAATCTCGAGTTCGATTATTTTGGTGATCCTATACTTACTTATTACGTCGTAAAATGAAAATAAAAAACAAGACGATTGGATAAACCGTTCAAGAAATATCCTGGGAACCGTAAATAAAAACATAGTTTTGTGAAATACACATTTAAAGTCGTCTCGGATTCCGATTCCAAGCTCAATCTTTGCGGCGGTTTACGTTGGTCCGATCTATCGGTTCGAAATGTACCGACATTTTTTTTATAACTGCAAACCTTTACTCTTGCTGATCGCGATGCGTGTCTGAATTTCACTGATAGTTAATCTCAAAATAAAGCAAACAGCGCCAACTGGAGAGCGTGCGTAGGTAGCGCTCGGAGGTTGTTCGACTTATACCGCTGTCACTTTTGTAATAATTCGAATTTAGATAATTGGCTTCGAAAGTCGAATTCTTAAATAGTTTTTCTAAAGGAATATGTAAAAAAATAAAACATGATATTTTGAAAACGCAATAGGTATATGCCCCCTTAAGTTACTTTAAATGATAATGAGAAATATGTCAAATGTTCTTGGCATTTGGTAATCAGGGAGCACTTATTATTTCTTCTATATTCTCCTATATTTTATAGTTATTAAAAAAATATATATGTTTGGAATTGTAACTAATTATAATAATCAATAAATGATTCCAGGAATATTACAGTTTTATATATTCTTTTTCTCTTTTTTGATAGATAACGACTCTGGTACAATACTAGGTCTTGAAGTAACATGGTTCGTGGTGGTTGTGGTGAGCACAGTACTCGTACTTCTAGTTCTCATCGTAGCAGTTTCCATTTGTATTTGCAGGCGAAACTGTAGTAGTAACGCAAGACCAACAGCAAACGCACAACAACCCAACGCTTCCTATTCATGTAAGTAATAATCATAATTCATTTTTCACTTGAAATACGTTATATGTTTATTTAACTAGAAATAAGATTAAGTTTTATAACTAGCTTCTAGTATGAAAATCAGAAGGAATCAGTTCATATACCATACTAGAATAGCTACTCGTCGAATAATATCTTACAATTGTTTTTCTTTTTACATGTCGTCTTTGTACATACACAAATAAAGTATTACGAACACCAAATGTGTGTAGTTTTGCAAAGTACATAGATTTTAAATACAACAACGGATTAGGGAAGAACGTGTACATTTAACTTTATAGGGGCGGGTAATGTGGGGATGTAGGTAGGGCCAAATAGCAAAGCTGTATACTAGCGTACTTGCTCGATGGTCCCCTTTAGGTCGATCAGCGATAAATCTTCCCCTGCTCCGGAATATTATAAACATAAGTTAGATCTAGATGCCTTCGCTCCAAAATTTAGCAGTTCCCGGTTGATCCATGTATACCAGCTACGTCCGGCCTGTCGAAAACTCTAGAGTGCTGTTGTCGAGCAACATCTTCGCTGTCTTCCGGGTAGTTTTGTCCGCTCGTCCATCCTCGATGATGAACTCTAACAATTCGATGAAGTGCTTCGAAATCTGCATGAATACCTTTTCCTTGATTATCCCATCCAATTATGCGGTTGCGATATCGATTTGATGAATCTTCATGTGGTATCGTGCGGCGAGAGCTGTTGCGAATCGAATCGATCCCAGTCTGGCCACTGGAGCGTACGACTCCGTGAAATCTAACCCCGGAAACTGCGAACTACCTTGCATAACAAGTCACGCTTTCCAACGCTCGATTTGTCCGTTCGAGTCATATTAATTCCTGAGTATAATCCTACTCTCAATAACTTTGCATTTTTCAGGGCGATTGATGTTTTCCCAAATATACATTTTCAAAAGCGATATTACTTCAGATCCCATGGCTTCCTTCCACGCTGGTGCATCTGGATTCCACAACGCCGATTTGATGGGAATTTCAGCCGCAAGAGCTTCTTCGATCTTATTTTCAATGAAACTGTCTTTGCGGAACTCCTTTCTTGGCCTCCCGGGTGCGCCTGACCTTATTACCTTAGGTATTACACGTCCTCATCTGTAATTCTTCAGGTTCCTAGGAAACCCCAAGAAATCTGGTTCGTCGTCTTCCGTATAATCTTTTACGGCACCTGGCTCTGCTTCTTTCACTTGTCCTTCATCACTACGTTGATGGTCTTCTATCTCATGTCAATTACTCCGTCATTGAAGTTGTCTTCCTGTTCTGCGTCTGCAATGTCATCTGGGATGAAGTTGGTTGATTTCGTTTCGAGCTTTGAAGTCTACCTCCTCTGTGAACTTCACATCTCGTGTGATCTCGATTCTCTTCTCGTCTCCAGATCCTCTAAGCTTTAGAAGAATCGCAGTATCAAAAGAAAATACCCTTCTTTGCACGTACGTCAAACATCTCCTTAGAGTGACGTGTATTCCAACAATACGCTGTACAACCAAAAACTCTAAGAAAACTTACGTTTGGAGCATGTCCTAGGTAAACCTCATACGACACTTTTCCATGTAGTGCCTTACTTGGGCATCAATTTCTCACGAAACACGCCGTTGACACTGCCTCGGCCCAGTATGATGGCGGGAGATCCGATTGCAGGAGTTAGCACTGCGCTGCCTCTACAATCGTACGATTGAATCGCTCGGCTATCCCTGGTCCGATGCTCGATTCAATTAATCGTTAGAAACTCTTCGAAATTTCGATTTATGTACTATTATTTGAATACATATTATCTTCTCTTCAAGTTTGTTTTCCATGTATGCTTTTTACACTTTGAATTCCGCGAAGACTTTGCTACGAATGAAACGAACTGCGCGCCATCTGGGCGCATCGTCTATGAATGTGACGAATATCTTGATCCGCTGTTGGAAGATGTACGCATCGGCCTCCATACGTCTGTTTGAATGATATTCAACAACTTTATCTTTCTTTCTGACGCTTTCGGAAAACCAGGTCGAACCATATTTCCTTTTGTACATATCTCGTTATTGAAACCTTCGTTCTGACCTATCGACATTATTCCGCGAATCGTGACTCTCTTCCGCGACTTTTGACGCTATGTTTCTCAGGTATGAAATACAAATCATTTTTGCTATATGCCACTTCTTTTACATGTTTTTTCGCGTCTAAAATTTCAGCTTTTCGATCGTTGGAAACAACCCCAAATCCGCGGTCTGTGATTTTAGCAACCGATATTAAATTTGTTCGCAATTTAGGAACCTACAAATCGTTCAATTCCACGTGATTTACTTCGCGGTACGCGTTTATCGCGAAATTTAAGGAGCCCTTTCCTTTAGTGCTCAAACCGGTAAACCCGTTTGAGTTTCTATTCAGGTAGCACGTACAATCGCTGTTGAGACACCATTTTCGATTGGTTTCTCGCGGCCACTTCGCAATGCAACCTGTCGGTCGTTCGAATGTTCAGTATAGAAACTAACTTTTCCACGTCGTCGGAATTACGTTTGTCTTTGTTCGATCTGCACTCCGCCGTGTTGTGTCCCGATTTACCGCAACGATAAATTTCGATCCATTGACTTTTCGATAATTTTCAAAATGTTGCAGTTTTCTTGGCTGTCACTTTTTCTTAAATAATAACACGTTTTGTCTATCTTCCGAACTTCGTGCACAATTTCTCGCGTCATTCTCTTCGATTATATTAATACGCAGCGTATCGAGAGCAGGCAGGTCATCGCGCGACTCGTACAGCGTAACGGAAATTCTTGAAAATCGGGGGCAAGCAATACAACAGCATAATCGCTAACATATCAGAAATAATTTGAACGTCCATTTCTAAAAGCTTTTCCACGGCATCAACGAACTTCCGCATGTGTTCGAAAATATCGTCGCCAATCTTCATCGTTTGAAGCGCAAATTGCTTCAATAATGTAGCTTTTCTCGCAAGATTTTTGCTTTGATAAATATTTTCGAACCTTGTCCATACTTCGCGCGACTTGATGCATCCTTTAATCTGTTTTAGTTAGGAAGGATTGATTGCCAGTACCAGATCCGATTTGGCCTTAATGACTTTGTCCTTCAATGCTTCTACTGTTGCGGTCGATTAAGCGTTCCCGGTGATGCTTTCGGGCTTCACCGATTCACCGTTTACATATTTCCATGCATCATTCTTTACAAGCAATGCTTCCATTTGAATTTACCAAGTGTCGTAATTTTCCATACGCACGAATCCATCTGAGTTCATTTTCGTTTTGTTCTGGAACAATTCTTGCAGCACGTTTAGATTTGAATGTTATGTTTTCACGTTTTGTACTTGCCGTTGTTTCACGCGTATAAGACACGCCCTGGGGCCCTATTCTCGAGTTCACACGACCAACATTCGTATTCGACCTAGGTCGAATACAAATTCTCGTATACGAGTAATTCTTGAATGGTGTTCGAAAGGAAGTCATATACAAAATCGTATTCGAACCAATATGACAGTGTGACCAATTGTATAACTCGATTTTTTTCTTCTTCAACTTCCTATTGTGCATTATATAGAACTTTAAATGTATTACAAATTATTTAAATATTGATATTATCATAAAAATAAAAAATATAACACCAGAGCAAAAGGTAATAATGGTAAATTTTCTGGAAAAAAATGAAAATTTAAAAAGTGGAAAATTTACCAAAGAGTTTACGTTTAAAACGGCTCAAATGTTGTGGATAGAATTAAGTAATTTTCTAGAAGGAGGATTTATATAATCTTTTAATTGATTTATTAAATCAAAAACCATATCTTTAGATAGTCTAAATAACTTTCTAAATTGCTTCTCGGGCAAATTAAATGCATTATCACGAGCATGAAACTGCCGAATTATCTCGGCATTTATTTCAGCTTCTTCAATTGCAACTATACCCGCCAAATTAATGATCTCATCCATATTTTTACGTTATATTCACAAAAATCAAATGGTTACAGCTATATTTGAAACTATAGTATTATTATTTTTGTTTTTTAAACTTACAGCGAATAAGAAATTTCCTAATTTATTGGATTAAAACGATAACCTCAATCAGTCATATTAGTAAGCGTATACGAAAATTGACAGTTCGTGTGGTTACGAGTATAGTCGTATTCGAATAGCATGTGATTGTTCAAAAATACACAAAATGAAATTTCATGCGACACTTAGGCAAAGTCGTATGCGAATGCTGGTCGTGTGAACTCGAGAATAGCGCCCCTGGGCTCATAAATCTTAAATTATTATTGTTATATACAATCTTATATTACCTAAGTAAAATGAAAATAAAATTTTACATATTTTGCAGATGTTGAATTATTTAGGTTCGACATCGGGAATTTTTTAGGTTGCTATTTATCCATTTGGGAACTATATATAATTTACATTTATTTAGTTGTTCTATTTAATAAAATCGATGCCTCGTGCACGGTCCATAAATTAATTTTGGATGATGTATATTTAATACATTCGTTCTTTAAGAAAAACCATCAGGTCTATCTAGTTCGCGGAAAATCCACTATGGGGGCATTGCAAACTGGAAGTTTGGCTGTGGTCACAGAAATGTGCCTCTGGTAGCCAATGTATCAACTAAAATCTTATACTCTGCCATTGCCGATAATATTATATAGGTTTCTATTTCAAATTTAGATTAGATATTAGAGCGCGAATTTTAAAAATTAAAATAATATATTAACAATTTTACAACAAATTTAGATGTCCGAGTTAGTGAAAAGTATGTATATGTATATTTTAAATATTAAAATAAAAATATATACTCAGATGACTCAAAGCCGATTTTGATCATTTTCTTTTTTAAATACCGGAAAATGTTTATAGAAAAGTTCCCCGTAGGTGAGAAGGTGTGCTTTATATTATTTCAATTGTTATTAAAAAATAAGTGTTTTTTAATTTATGTATATAATTGCCTGAAATTTTATAAAACCAGGCTTATGGGGTCGCAGATTTCGAATTTGGCCTCAAAATTGGTCTAAAAACAAAATTGCGTGATTTTTTTTTTGTGCTGGTGTAGGTTTGTGCGCCAACAAATATTATACAGCGGCAGCGAGATGTAAAATAATTTACGGTGGCTGGCGGCACTCGCCCTCACTTATTACGGCGGCACATTTTACTTTACTGTAACTATGTATTTTTAATAAATGTTTTCGTAAAGGGCATTTTGATCACAAGTAAATTAATTTTTATTGCATTTAGAACGTCATCAGTTTACAAAGAAATAAAATGTATAGTGGCCTGCACTCGACTTTCATATACATACAGTGACTCCCATTAATATTCGGGCAAATGTAATTTAAGCAGAAAACGTGTATGAACCCGCTTAAGAAATACACAATGTCATTATTTTATTTTATATAATTATTATTTCAGTCATTTACAATGTATATACTTTAAAAAATGTTTACTTTTTCGTTTAATAGTGGATGAAAATAGTGAAAAAAAAAAGTATAATAATAGGCATATTATCATGAAATTTCAATTATAGAGGTATTTGAGATCGCTGATTGAAAATCTTAAAAAATTGAAAACAAATGGCGGATCCAAAATGACGGGGGAAATAGTATAAAAATAGTCATATTTTCATGAAATTTCGGAAATAGAGTTTTTTGAGATCGCTGATTAAGAATTTATTATTAAAATAATTTAAAATAATAATTTGTTAAAAATAATGCAGTAACTATAATAATAAAATTAATTATTTAATTCTATTAATATAATAACTTTTGTATGTTTTAACTTAAACGATTTAAATATTTTCGACGCCATTTTGTTTTTAGATCTATTTTAAATACAATATCATAATCTGCAACCACAAAAACCTTGTTGCCAAATTTCAGGCAATTGTATAAATAAAGGAATTATACATTTTCTAAATTAAGAGTGTTTTATAGAAACACTTATTTGTTAATAACAATTGAAAAAATAAAATCATCTATGGGGAACTTTTCTATAAACTTTTTCTGATAACTTTAAAAAAATGATCAAAATCGACTTTCATTAAATTAAAACTTTTAGCGTTTACTAAATGGACCATATACTACGAAAAAGAAAAGTACATCCATAATTATTTGAAGGCAGTTTGAATTTATTGGTAATATGGAAATAAGAAAAATTAAAAAACAAATAATATAAATAAAGTATAATAAAAGTAAATATAATTTTCTTTTAATATAAAAACAAATTAAAATGAATACAATAAATAAATTACATAATTATTGTAGCAATGGGATGATATTTATTATTTTGTCGAGGCTATAAGCTTCACGGCCTCGTCCCGCACCACGACTCCCTTTGCCCCTCCTTGACAGCCTCGTCCGTCGCCGCCGCCCCGTTTAATTTTTTTGCTTTGTTTCTGTTTGTATATAAAGTATAAATAAAATTCCACAATATACAATATTTTCAGGCTTTACATATAAACATTTTTATAATTATTAGGTTCGATAGGTTCTTAGTTCTTATACGTAGCTTACAATCTGAAATAATGTTTTTGATAAAAAAAAAAAAAAGTTATGGTATATTTTAAATTTCATAATTTATCTTAATAATTTTTTTATGTTGACGGGAACCTTTTAGGCAGTCTAATTTTGGTCTTATTTATTAATTTATTATATATTAAAACTTTATATAAATTATTTCGTAAAATGCGCCGTCTAGAACCATTCAATGACTACAATATGGCATAACGAAATTTTATTCGTAAAGTGAAAAATTCTATTTCTCATTCATTTTTTCAATCTTGAACGTAATATCGCTTTATGAAAAATGAAACATTGCATTCCTAATGAAAATATATATAATATAAATTACGCACTGTATATAAAAACAAAATTAGCAAAAATATATTAAAAAAAAAACATTTCCGTTACTGGCAGGGGCGGATCTTAAAAATGTGAACATACCAAACTATTTTTGCAGCTGTTTATAAGATATTGAACAAAGGACAAAATTTATTTAATTTATCCAACAGAAAATTTGATTGATTGAACTGTAATACTGTTTTTATTATTTATTTTATCATGGTGTATGCGCCGAACGAGACATACATACATACATACAATATAGCACACTGAATAATATGTATCAATGTAACTACACGTAATAAATGTAAGAGTGAATATAATACATTGTTGCATACAGACAGCGAGACGCTTACAAATTTGGAAAAACATATGGCTTTTCAAATGAATTTCGATTACGGTTCCGTTGCAGGTTCAATTCTAATTTTTAATTTTTTTTAATTTGAAAAAAAAAGCAAATACATACCAGTAATAGCTAACTATGATATATATTAAAAAAATCAATTGCAACTATTATTTAGAGAATGATACAGTTTAGAAGAAATTTTTTGAAATAAAACTTGTTTAAAATTAGAATATCTAGAATAGTTAGAAAATGACACGAGTAAACGAGCACTTCCGGTTGAAATATTCTTTTCAAAATTGGACGTTTTCATACATACATACATACATCATATTTTTACGTTGAACAGTATAGGCTGTAACGTGTAGCTCGTTCACACACACACACATAAACAGACACACCGACATCATTGAGAAAACAGTCAAATTCAGGTATCCTCAAAATGGATATTTCCATTAAAATCACGAGCTTGATTTTTATGGTGATCCCTATACTTACTTATTACCCCGTAAAAGAAAGTAATACACTATTAATAATTCATTTATACATCATACAAATAATATGCTTAGGTAGATTGAACAAATTATAAAAATACTTTGAAGCCACAATGATTTTAACAAACAGAATTATTACAAGTACAAAACATTTTCTTAAAAACTATTCTCACAACGTCTCACAACGCTAAACGAAAAAAATATTCCATATAAAAATGATTTAAATCAAATAAAACCATTTTCACAAAACGAAAGCAAAAATATTCAAAGTTCAAAAGATTTAAATAAAACAAAACTAATCAACTATTCAAACAAAAAAATTCCGTAAACGTTTCAACCAAAAATTACTCGTAGTCCCAACAACATACAAAATGTTCCAAAACGTTTAAACCATAAATTCACATAAGTACACAAACCGCATTTAATTCACCCACACACACGCACGAACCACCGACCGACTTTTCTGCGTTTTTTATAGCTAAACTCAGCCAGAAAATATAATGATTTCACCCCTCAACATCTTGTAATGACGCGTTCAAACTGTGCATACATATTAAAATATAAAATAAACCAAGGACTTTGGTTTCTTACAAATACTGTTAGTAAACAAAGCGATACTCGTATAACGGTCATCTATCTGTGAAATTCAGAAGTTGACACAATATACTCGAACCGAATTCGTTAGTTCCTTGTTATGCTACTGGCCAGGGGGCGATACTATACAACTATGTAAATTCGATGCATTTTAAAACGCTGATAAATTCTCCAGATCAGAAATTACCTGTTTTTGCTCGAAAACAAAGAAATTCTGCTGAATAATGACTGTTTATTGTATATGAAGGAATTACGGACACATTGTTACACTTTTGGTCAAAGTTATATTTCTTAATTACATAAAACTACTCAAAATTTATCATGATTAAACAAACCTCGATTACGCAAAAAAAAACCGACTCACCCTTATAAAAAAAAATATCAGTGAATTTGTAATTGCATAAATAAGGCCTGGTAAAAATGTTTATTTTTTTGATCGCACAGTTTCGAAGATAAAAAATAAAAATCCCAAAAATAGGTCATTTTTTATAGTTTTTATTTTTTATCTTCGAAACTGTACGATCAAAAAAATTAACATTTTTACCAGGCATTATTTATGAAATTACGAATTCACTGATATTTTTTTTTATAAGGGTTAGTCGGTATTTTTTTTTTTCGAGGTTGATGTTTGACCTTAATGTGCTTGAGATATTAATATTACATTTTATTTTAACAAATAACTCCAAATATTTCCATGCAGACAGACAAATATATATTAGTTCTTCTGATGGTGTTTTTGAATAACGTATTTGATCACTTGCACTATAATCTCTATTCACTGACAATAATTGACTATCATCACTACGATTTCTATCTTGACACAAATTAGTGAACTCGGCACACCTAAACTTATTTAACATTTATATGCCATGAATCCTGCTAAATAAATAATACAACACTTTTCAAGAGTCACGCATTTTCCATTTATTAAATAAACCACGCCCCATAAACACTAAAATAAGAGTTCCAATTTTATCATTTTTTCCTTACGTATGCAAATCTTGAAAACCTTCCACTGGATTTTGAATCGGATTATATTCAAATAATTATCTTACAGAAATATCATCCATTAACATAACATATTGCTTCTCTTGCTTCTGCTTTATGTATAGCTTCTTTTTCAATTTGTAAATTAAAATATTTCATAGACTAGTTCGCAATAGATAAATACGGAGCCACGATCTAATTGTTGTTATGGTTGGCAATGAAAACGTCAACACATTTCTCATATGTTTGTAACAAGAAGATGGTTTAACACATTCGCTGCGCATGACTCTCCATAACCCAGTGCGCACGGCTCTCATCCGGGACAAAGATATCTGCAGACGCAACGTGAACGGTTGCAGCGAAAGCGTTAAGATATAATATCAACAACATATTTTATTACATGATCATTGTTACAATTACACAATTTCTTAAAATGTGTACGCATTACTTTTTCTTTAAGCCTGGAGTTCTTCATCAGCATTATTTTAAATTGCTTTTTGGTGTTTAAGATGATTATTCGTACACATAGGTTTAATAATGTTTGCCATTTCAATGATATCTGTAATATTAACCGAACTGTCTAAAACATCTTTATCATTTGTCAATATTATTAATGAATTGTTCAGAGGTGCTGAATAAATATATTCAATAGGCAACCACAGTTACATTAATGTGATAATAGTAAAAACGCATGTGTATCAGAATTATTCTTACAAAAATTATGCACAGTGTAATACCAGTATATTCGAAATTTAACGCCATATTTCTCTAAAAGAATTTTAATATAATTTTCGCAATAATTTTCGGATTAATTGTATGTGTAAAACGGCTCTTAGCAAGGTTGATAAGGATGAAAAACTACCCCCCTTTGCCCCTTTAAAAAACAGCGGTGCTGCTGCGATTTAGAGGTGAACATGGAGAATTTTAAAACTTGGGTTTGGTCGGTAACCAATAATTATAGCTAACATTACAATCGAGCTATATATCACAGGCGCTGACTTCATAGGGGCAATCGTCGACATGGTCAACTTGCTGGGTTGACAAGAATATATTTTCTCCCCAAGTTAATTCTTCAAATATTTGTTTGATTTTTCTTTATACATATATCGATATACATGTATATGCATCTATATATATTCCGAATAATAATCTAATTTCGCCCCTATGCTCGAAGTCAGAGGCAGCGCCTATGTATAAAATGATGTTTATAAATTGTTACAATTATATATAATTACAACTCTTCATATACAAAGATATATTTTACTCATGATTTTTGTGCTTTGAAAAAATAATTAACTTGTTCTATAGAAGTTTAAGTATTATAAATTTCAAAGAAAATGCATTTGGTAAGTTTCACAATAATTTTATTAAAATTCTACATATGTTTCGAGTTTTCGGTCATCATCAAGAACTGAGACGTATAAGTATTCAAATTTATTATACTAGTCACACAGAAGTTAAAGTAGTGAATGTATTACTATTTGTTTTATTTTTAATATACGTAAATTGATAACCTAATAACAATATGCGGGCCTGCTAACTTTTCATTATATATGTAAGCATTTCTTCTCTTATTTATTTTTATTACAAGTATAATTTGTATGTAACTAGTGTGTGTCGAAATCAAGACCTTCTATTTAGCTTATTTATTAAATTTATTCGGCTAGTGATATATATTATATTAGCACAATTACAATAAATGCATCGCAAAGAAACACTCTGTAATATCAGAACTACTAGCGATAACACCGCGGACGAAAGTTTGAGTAAGCCATACTCTGCCGCGGCCCCATGCGCTATTTCGCTGAACTAATGTAACATTGGCTCTTATGGAGAAATCTAATTTCTTGTGTTTTTTCAAAACGGCTTGATTTTTTTTTTCATGTGCATTCACTAATTTATTTTGTCGGGGATGAGTAGATTTTTAGTTATTTTTGAGTACATTATAAAAAGGTACCCCCCGTAACTATTCCATTTATTTAAATAAAAAAATTCTTTATAGTCATCCCCGACATATTTGCATATGACTTTATAATTTTAAATATGACTAAAATCCGCCGAATAGTTTTCGAAAAACATAAGAATTACACAATTTACCAATCTGTCGGCGACCTTAAGCTAACTATATGGATTGTGTCGAAAGGTTTGTTGGGAGATGGAGTGATATTATATTTGGTTTTTATGGGATTACTTTCGTATTTGGATTTTAGGCATATTTCGTATTAGTTTATGCAGTCAGTAATATCTTTAACTAGGTTAGGCCAATAATACAATTTCTTAATTTGGTCATGGGTTTCCTGGATTTCTCTGTGATTTGTCTTACCCTCGTGGTAATTCTTTATGTTGCATTTAACAAAATTTATCTCAGGGTTTTTGAAATGTTTAAAGTATATTTTTTTGTGGATGTGCCATGTGCAGTAGTGATTTAATAAGGGTCGTTTTGAATTTTATCACTGAAGAATTTTTGTGCAATTTCTGGTTTGATAAATGAGCGCGTGGTAGCCGTGTCAATTAATACTATTTAGTTATTTTCTGGGTAAATATTAAATGGTAGTTCGCTTTGACTGTGTTTTGAACTTAATAATTCGAGTTCTTTTCCGAGGTAGGAAGTCCTAAAAAATGGTTCGAGTCGGATCCTTCTTCATACTCGTATTATCTTGGTCAGATTTGGGTTCGTGAATGATTGCGTCAGTGTTATCGTCATAGTATGGTTCGTTAGTGAATTTACTAATTTCCGTGTTATGTAATTCTTCGCTTAGGATGTTGGATCTTGGTTGCGACTGGGGGTATTGTCGTTGTGGCTATGTTGTTGAGGATATTGTTGATGTGGATATTGTTGAGCTCGGAGTTGATTGTTGTAACCTGAGGGGCCTGGTCTGGGTGTGAACGTGTATCACACTTATCACCGGTGTTAAGAGGGCATTCACCTTTTGAGCACAAAAAAAAGCTGTTTTTTAATATTTTTTTTCTCAGGGTACGTTCGAGATATTCGCATGCGGTTTTTTGTATTGTATTTATTCAACTTTTCTCTTTAATAAGGTATTTTTTAAAGTCGGGTACGTTCAGCCCCGGCGAAGATGTCCAGGTCCAAAGTGGGCAGCTCAATTTAGGCGCGCGGTAGCATAACTCTGGTCCCAGTTGTTTGAAAAAAAATAAGAAATAAGGGTTTTAAAGTATATTAAATTGTCTAGGAATTGATCCTAGGATGGTCCATTTGGACCATAATTAGCAAAATGGCGACCATCGTACGAAAAAAGTTATGTTTTGCCACTTTTTTTCGCCTTTTGCAGGCCTTAAAAAATATTAACAATTGTCGGACACACTTTGTTGAGGATCAACTCTTGGAGAATTTTATTACCTTTAAGATGCACTTATCGAGAGTTAAGTCGGTTAATTTGTTGTCGAGATATTTTACCGCGCGACTTAATAAATATGGTTTCGAGAAAAACGCGTTTAAAGTTTCACCTTCAGATTGACGCGCGCGAAAACGCCGTGCTTGAGCAAAAACATTGTTTTGTTTAAATCGCAATTTCACATATTTCCAACTCGAATTTCAAAAAAACGGCTTCAGAGACTTATAGTCAACACTTCAAAGTGTCCTATTCTGCAAAAAAAAAAAAAAATATCAATTTTTTGAATCCGCAAAAGGTGAATGTGGATTTTTTTGGAATATGCATATGACGTCATCGTTTGTGTAAACTTTTCACTTTTTTATCACCCTCGAGAGAGTAGGTGATAACATTTTATCACGGGTGTAAAGTCTTATAAATATACTGTACAATGCACATTTAATATTATTTAATAATTTCATGCATGGCTTTATTAATTTTTGAATGATTATAAATTATAGAATATAATAAAATAATTATAGGTTCTGAAATTTGGACAGTTAATGAAAATTCTTAATAATCATTATTTGCATAAAAGTATGAAATTAAAACAATTCATTCTGATAACAAAGTCGGAAAAAGCGCGGTAACTTTGAAATACTACTTGATGGCACTTCATACAGTAGGTGTGGTGGTCAATGAAGTTAGAAAGCTAGCAGATCTTGTCTGGCAGCAGCGAAATATAATACCCCATTGAACGCCAATTTCGGTAAATTTTGAATACGACATCTGTCTTTGGTGGTAGTATATAGTTTGAAGTTATGATATTTGAATAATGAATAAAGAGGTTGTGTTATTCGAATTTCTGGTGGACTGTATTCATTTGCAGAAACAAATAACAAATTCTGTATTAATGCAGATAATAATGAAGATGTTTATGTTGGTTTAATAAATAGATGGGTTTTGCCATTTTTAGCACGTATGCCGTACGTAGTACCGAAATAGTTAAGCATTCGGTCGTGTGACTGTAGCATTCTCGGATCAAAAAATTTCATTTAAAAAATTGTTAGTCTCGTCGCCCTGAATTCAAAAATGTATTTAACTTATATACTTGGATGTTAGTCGTCGCTCGTAAGACCAAATTTGTGCCCTCTACTTCTCTGAAGGTACTAGACCGATTCGCTCTAAATTTATTACACATATTATTCGGCATCCCATTTGAATCCGCTCGCAGTTTATATCCAATCGCCCGTATACTTCCCGAATTATAGGACCCCAAAATTTGGAGCCCCCTTTAATACAGCCCTTATAAAAAAATTGAAACATTAAAATATTCTACTGAAAATTCTAAGATATTTAATGTCTACAAGATTTTTTCCCGAAAAAAATTATTAAATATTATAATTTTGAATTTTAAAATATGCACTATAATATATTTTTTTTATCAATATAATCTAAAATTAAATGTAAGAATTTTTATATCTATAACATTTTTTCAAACTGTTAACCAAAAGGCCATAATAATTCAAATCACTGCTCGCAACGCATATTTTACCTAAAGGCGAGCTCTGCGCGTTGGTGCGTTCTACGCGTACCAAATCTTGTTAATTAAAGACATCTGTCTTTGGTGGAAGTTTATAGTTTGAAGTTACGATATTTGTCAACATGAATAAAAAGGTAGTGTTATTCGAATTTCTGAATTACAATGCAACGTCAAAACTAGTTTTATAACTGGCGGATTGTATTTATTTGCAGAAATTAATAACAAAATTTGTATTAATACATAAATATAATCAAGATATTTATGTTGATTTAATAAAAAGATGGTTTTGCCATTTTTAATTATTAAAAGGAAACACAACAACTTAATTGACAGATGTACTTAGATACAAAATAATTTGCTGCTAGCAGATGTTAGAGAAAGAACCGGCGCTAGCTTTGCTACCCCTTCAAAAATCTAATATTATTTCATAATTTGTCTATTGCTTTTATTAAATGTTGTAACTGCGGTATTACTGCGACCTGAATAATACAAACAATATTTTGAACATTTGCATTAAAACAGTATCCATGCATGTATTATTATACAAAAATCGGGATTAAAAATTTACTTACGGTTTCTGTTTCCTTATTGAATTGATTATTCAAAAAATATGTGTATTACAAACCTTTTTTACACAACATTTTTAATGATTTGACATTTGATTCGTTATTATTTTTGAATCAAATAATCATACTTGATTCTGAATTTTGCAGTGCCACGGCAGTTTTAAAAGTGATAATGGATCCTATTCTAGAACACAATGGCTCGAGCTATTAAAAATAAGAAAAAAAAAATGGGTTGTGGCCAACGCGGGACTTTCTTTTACGTAGTTTTCATCAATATTTATTGATTATAAACATATAATATTAGGCAATATTAATCCTACAGAAACAATATGAAATCCAAGCTTACCTTATATAAATGAATGGGTTGAAAATTATACCAATACCAATTTGTAATGGTTTCGAAGTACTAACTATCAAAACTAAACAATTCTCTACAGAAATATTCTGAAATGTCATTTATCTAATTCAGACCATTTTGTTTTCTTGTCGAAATATTGACAGGCGCAGATGATCCGATTAATTAAGCTACATTCAAATCCATGACAACGTAAACAAGATTCTTAAAATTTTCGGTAGCGGTTTTCTCGTAACTGGTACATTTATTGAAGAAACTTTTCAAACAAAAGTTGTGCGAAATATTATTATCTTTCATTATGAACATAACTATTTTTGCCGTAAGTGCAGCCGTTCTAGTGATATTGGAGATAGAATAAAAAATGCATAGAGTAAACATGCACTGCCGGTTTGAATATTCTTTTCAAAAATAGGAGGTGCACAACTAGACCATATACAAGTCTTAAGTTTGAAGTCTCATAATTTTACGTTGGACAGTTTTGGCTCTAGAGCGTTCACACACACACACACGCACACACGCACACACACACACACACACACACACAGACGTCACTCCGAAAATAGTCACATTCGATTCAGGGAAGCTCAAAACGTGTATATCCGTTGAAATCTCGAGTTCGATTTTTTTGGTGATCCCTATACTTACTTATTACTCTGTAAAAGAAAGTAATTACATTTGAATTATTCTGAAGATAACCAAGGTTGTATTTTTACGTAGGGCAGAATACTCCATTAGAAATTTATTAATTGCCATGGTATAGTCCTTTATTTCAGTATAAACTATTTGATTATTTTTACTTTCTTTTACAGAGTAATAAGTAAGTATTGTAATCATGAAAAATTTCGAACTCGAGATTTCAACGGATATACACGTTTTGATGTTTTCTGAATCGAATGTGACTATTTTCGGAATGACGTCTGTCTGTCTGTGTGTCTGTGTGACTGTGAACGCTCTAGAGCCAAAACTGTCCAACCAAAAATTATGAAACTTCAAACTTAAGACTTATATATGCCCTAGATGTGCACCTCCTATTTTGAAAAGATTATTCAAACCGGTAGTGCATGTTTACTCTATGCATTTTTTGTTCTATCTCCAGTAACACTTGAACGGCTGCACTTATGGCAAAAATAGTAATGTTCATAATGAAAGATATTAATATTTCACACAACTTTTGTTTGAAAAGTTTCTTCATAATTTGTACCAGTTATGAGATAACTGCTACGAAAAAACTCAAAAATCTTATTTACGTTGTCATTGTTATACCTACACTTGTGACAAATTTTATTATTATTAAATTGGATCAACCATGAGTTACATCATTTGTTTCTTGTTTATTGAAAACAAAAAGTAAAAAGCATTACATTGACAGTTATCTGTATGAATTAATATTTAAAATTTTGATTTCTTATTAGAATAAATTGTATCAGGTAAATTATTATAGAATCAATTTATATTATATATTTGCTAATATAATTAAATAACAATTTCAGAATTTTACAGTGGAGTTTCACAGTTTAAGAGTGAATACGATAAGTACTTCAAATACAGATCCATTATAAATTGGTATAATTATCCAGTTATTATTAAGTTATAGTAATTTAATTTGCATTTTCATTTTATATTGGTTAGCAAAGATTTTGTTATCACTTAATAATAATAATTATTATCTGCGTCTGTTTTTGCCAGGAAAACAAAATAGACATTTCATAGTATTCCTGTAGAGTATTGGTTAGTTTGACCCTTTTTTGAGATTATATATATATATATATATATATATATATATATATATATATATTTATATATGTAGACAGTTTGGGATATATATGTATATTAATATCTATCTATTGAAAACTACGTAAAAGAAAGTTGAGTGCAGGCCACTCCAGATATTTTATAACCTTATTAGCAGTTGCCATGGCGCAGTGGTTAAGAGTATTTCCTTTCACCCTGAAGGTCGTGAGTTCGATCCCCGTCTATGAAAATTTGCATTTTTACAAAAATAAAAAACGTTTTACACATACACACTTACTCACATACATACATTTCTGGATAATTATATTAATAACTAGGGTCACCCGTGGGCACCATTTGCCCAAATGGTATACAGGACATAGATTAGTTTTGACATATGGCAAATTTTCATGTATTTTAATAATAATTATACGGTTTTTCTTCAGTTTGTGTCGTTTGACTATAATAGTAATAAAAATTTCCACATCGCAAATAATAATTACCCTTTCAAAATTCATTCTTTCTCTCGCACTGCTTTCAGTCTTCCAGGGTCGAACGGAATTTGTGATACTTTCGCATCTTTCATGCTTAAACGCCTAAGTATGGTTTTCACATATTCTTCTTGATCAATACAAAAATATCCTTCACTGTTCCTTTCAATACGTAATCCTAAGAAAGATTTTACATCTCCAAGATCGGTGATCGTAAAGGATTCCTGTAACAGTTATTGTATCTCATTAATATGTTTGAGCGACTTACAGTATATTAAAAAATCATCCACATATATGGTTACATAAATGATTACATCCCCGTCCTGTTTTGTGAATAAACAGGGATCTTGATCACTCTGTTGCAATCCAAACTTCAATAGTACTTCTTTCAATCTTTCGTACTATGCTTTTGCTGCTTGTTTCAATCCATAAATTCTTTTCTGCAATTTGCATACAAAATATTCTTTTCCCTTGATAACAAATTCCTGTGGTTGACGCATATATATTTCTTCATCCAATCTACCATTTAAAAAAGCTGTTTTTATATCAAACTGTTTTACATGCAGTCTCCTCACACCTGCAATTGTAAATAGTAATCGTATAGTAGTTTGTCTTACAACTGGAGCAAATACTTCGTTATAATCTACTCCAAACTTTTGCGAAAAACCTTGAGCTACAAGTCGTGCCTTATATTAACAAATTTGCCCGTTTGCGTTCCGCTTGGTTTGAAATACCCATTTACTTCCAATCGCTTTTCTGTCTTTGGGTAATTCAACTAGAGTCCATGTCTGATTTTCATACAATGAATTTATTTCTTCCTCCATAGCACTCTTCCATCTGATTCTGTTTTCACCTGAGAGCGCTTGTTGTGCAGTTTTAGGATCTTTTTCTTGTGATGAAGCAAGACACACATATTCATGGAGTTTTGTGGGAAATTTTCCTTTTGTAGATCTCTCTGATCTTCGAGGTTGAATCTCATTCTCCTCCTTAACTTCCATATTCTCAATTACTTCTTTGCTCTTATCTTGAAATTCTTCTCTATTTTCCACGCTAATCTCCACTTATTCAACGTTTCTGTGTCCTTATGTTGATGATCAAATGAATTCTACATCTCTACTTATCGTGATTTTGTGTGTTTCTTGGTCTAACATTCGATACGCCTTCGAGCCTTCGGCGTAACCTACGAAAGTTAGTTTCGTCGCTTTCATGTCTAACTTCTTACGTTTTTCTTTCGGAACATGTACGTATCCAACGCACCCAAATATTCGCAAATGCTTCACGCTAGGTTCTCTCATTTTCCAATGTCTGTACGGAGTTTTTGATGTGTCTTTTGTCGGAAAACGATTTTGAAGATAATTGGCAGTATGAATTACCTCACCCCCATATGTTTCACTTAGACTTGAATCATGGAGCATGCAACGAACCATTTCTACAAGTGTTCTATTTTTTCTTTCTGCCACTCCATTTTGTTGCGGTGAATATGGAGCTGTCATTTGAATTTGCACACCAGCTTTCTTCAATAAAAATTTTAGTTCTTCTGAAATGTACTCCCCACCTGTGAATGCACCAACACAACCAACGACAAACTACGAGACATAAAAACCAATATCACCCCATGGAAACCCATCGGAAACAGAAGAGAACAGATAACGATGACACAACTCAGAATTGGCCACACACGTATAACGCACCAATAACTCTTCAAAAAGACACCACCAGACCAATGTGATCTGTGCAACAGCATGCAAGGAACACAGAGACAAATACAAAATCCCGAGTCAAATCACGGAAGCCCTATCAAACAACAAGGACACCACGGATCGACTCCTCCAATACCTAAACGAAACCAACATTATAAATATATGTGTGTATGTGAACGCTCTAGAGCCGAAACGGTCCAACGTAAAATTATGAGATTTCAAACTTAAGACTTGTATATGGTCTAGTTGTGCACCTCCTATTTTTGAAAAGAATATTCTAACCGGCAGTGCATGTTTACTCTATGCATTTTTTGTTCTATCTCCAATATCACTAGAACGGCTGAACTTACGGCAAAAAAAGTTAAGTTCATAATGAAAGATATTAATATTTCGCACAACTTTTGTTTGAAAAGTTTCTTCAATAAATGTACCAGTTACGAGAAAACCGCTACCGAAAATTTTAAGATTCTTGTTTACGTTGTCATGGATTTGAATGTAGCTTAATTAATCGGATCATCTGCGCCTGTCAATATTTCGACAAGAAAACAAAATGGTCTGAATTAGATAAATGACATTTCAGAATATTTCTCTAGAGAATTGGTTAGTTTTGATAGTTAGTACTTCATAACCATTACAAATTGGTATTGGTATAATTTTCAACCCATTCATTTATATAAGGTAAGCTTGGTTTTCATATTGTTTCTGTTGGATTAATATTTCCTAATATTATATTTTTATAATCAATAAATATTGATGAAAACTACGTAAAAGAAAGTCCCGCGTTGGCCACAACCCATTTTTTTTATTGACAGTTACAATATTGTTTTATTATTGCTTTGTTGCTATAGTGAATCGATGTATGTTGATTTCCTCCAACACCTCCACTCAATGGTTCACTTCATATTGGTGATATTAAAATCATTTGATTAATAAAATTATTAAACTTTAATTTTGCAAGTGGTTTAATTAGTATATTTGCTATCATTTGATCAGTTCGACAATACTCTAGTTGAATTGTTCCAAGCTCTATTTGATTCTTCAAATAATGATGTTTGACATCAATGTGCTTTGTTCTAGAACTTAATTTCTCCATTATTGCCATTTTTATACAACCTTGGTTATCTTCAAATAATACAGTTGATTTGTTCTGCGAATGACCAAGTTCATGAAACAATTGTCGTAACCATATAGCTTCTTTACATGCGTGTGCAGCAGCAACGTACTCGGCTTCAGTTGAAGATAATGCGACTGTAGTTTGTTTCTTTCTAGACCAGATATAATAGTATCACCGAGACAATATGAATATCCACTTGTGGATTTTCTATCTTTGGTATCCCTTGCCCAGTCAGCATCTACGTAACTAACTAAATTTATTTCTTTATTTGTAGTGAGTTTCAACTTGTAATTTATTGTTGCTTTCAAATATCTCATAACTCTTTTGACAGCAGTCCAGTCAGAGTTACGTGGATTTGATACTCTATTACAAAGAAATCCCATTGCAGCTGAGATATCGGGTCTTGATGTGGTTGCGATGTATAATAATGCCCCCACTGCTTCACGATATTCTTCATTTGATGGTAACAGATCTTCTTCCTTTTCTGATCCCTTCAAGTAACCTATTTCCATTGGTGTACTCGCTCCTTTAGCATTACTCATTCCAAAATTTTCTAGTATTTTATTTATTTTTGTACTTTGATATATGAGATAGCTTTCATTCTCTTCTTTCTCAATATTTATACCAAGATAATAATTGACAGGTCCCATATCTTTTATTTCAAAATGTTCTTTAAGTTTGTCATTTAAATTATATATTTCTTCTTCTGTTTCGCAGCATACTAAGAAATCATCAACGTATACTACGACATAATTTAGTGTTTTCTCATTATTTTGAATATATAAACAAGGATCTGCAATGCTCCTTTTATAATTCATATTGATAAGAATTTCGTTTATCTTCGAGTTCCAACTTCTCGCATCTTGCTTAAGTCCGTATATGCTTATATTCAACTTGCATACTAAATTACCATTTCCTTGTTTCACGTATCCGTCTGGCTGTTCCATGTAGATGTCTTCAGACATATATCCATATAGAAAAGCTGTTTTCATATCAAAGTGATGAATTTTCGTTTTCTTTGCTCCTGCTATACTCAAAATCGTCCTGGTGCAAATGTCGCATTATAGTCTACACCGTATTTTTGTGAATATCCCTTTGCTTCTAATCCCGATTTATATTTATTAGAAATCCCATCTGCATCATATTTTACTTTGAATAGCCACTTTGAGCCAATTGCCTTTTTGTGTTCAGGTAATTTGGTAAGTTCCCATGTCTTGTTCTTAAGTAATGAGTTAATTTCTTTATCTGCTGCTGATATCCAATTTGCTTTTTCCGAAGTATTCAATTCTAATACTTTCTTGAAACTTGTAGGTTCATAAATATTTTAATTTCTTGTCATATATAGTAATCTTTCAGGTGGTATTCCTTTTGTTGATCTTTCAGAACGCCAATATTTATTTAGTTCTTGACCTTCAACTTCAATTATTTCAGTGAGGTTAGTTTCCGTCTGATGATTTTCGTTTCCTTTAATTTCTTCTTCATTTTGGATGTTGATGCTGATCCCTGATTCATTTGGATTCATTTTAATTTGATTATCTTCATCAAATTTTACATTTCTGGAGATTATAATTTTATTCGTATTCTTCTTTAAAATCCTATACGCTTTAGAGGATTGACTATAACCCACTAATATTTCTTCTTCTGCTTGATTGTCAAGTTTGGTTCGTTTTTCTTTCGGAATATAAATGTAGGCTCTACTTCCAAATGTTATTATGTATTTTAAATCTGGTATCTTATTATTCCATGTCTCATTTGATTGATTTACTTGGAGGTCTATTTTGAAAAAATCTGGCTGTCATAATTGCTTCGCCCCAGTAAGTATTGCTTATATTTGCATCTATTAACATACATCTCGTCATTTCAGTTAGTATTCTATTCTTTCGTTCCACTACACCATTTTGTTCCGGACAGTATGGGGCGGTTGTCTGGTGTTAAATTCCTTTTTCTTTAAGAAAATTCTTAATTACATTCCCAGTGTATTCTCTTCCACCGTCAGTTCGTAAAACTGTTTTTTTCTAATTTGTTGCTAGTTTCAGCAACATATTCTTTTAATTTATTATAAACTTCATCTTTTGTTCGAATCAAGTAAGTTACAGTGTACCTTGAATAATCATCTATAAATGTAACAAAATATCGTTTTCCTCCAGGTGTTTGCGTTTTCATTGATCCACATACATCGCTATGTACCAAATCTAAAATAGCCATTGCTCTATATTCAGATGTTTGAGGAAATGTTTGTCTTGTTAATTTTCCCTTTATGCAACATACACATTTTAGTATTTCATCACATTTCTGAATTCTAATTCCATATGCTAAATTTTCATTTATCAGTCGTTTAAGGTCTTCTGAATTGCGATGTCCAAACCGTCGGTGCTATCAATTAATGCAATTCGTGTGATCTGGTTTTTGAGCTATACTAATTAATGCATTTTCATTAATAACTAATTTGTAAAGTTCATTGTGTTTTCTTGCAGTTGCGATAACTTCTCCTTTAAGTTTATCTTTACATTCATTTCTAAGAAATACTATTAAAAATCCTTTTTCTGTTGGCTTAGGAACTGATAGCAAATTGTTATCTAATTTCGGGACATATAATACGATTTTAATTAGAATTTTACCAGTTGGATAACAATTTAAGTAGCTTTCTCCAGTACCTTCAGAATTAATATATCTGCCAAAAACATTTAAGTTCTTCGTATTTGAAATTTGATAAAGTAATTCTTCTCATTTGTCATGTGACTCGTCGCGGCTGAATAAATATACCATATATTTGATGTTCTTTCTTTATTCGCGGAAAAACATACTTCCTTCTGATCGCTGATTTCAACTTTATCCTTTGTTATTCTTGCTTGGTGTGGTTTCTGCTTTTTATTGTAATTGTTGTAATTATCTCTTTTCATTAATCGACAATCAAATTTTAAATGTCCAGTTTTGTTGCAGTAGTAACAAGTTCGAATTTCTTGTTTTTGTTGATACTTATTCATTCTTGTCTTTAATGCAGTTTCTTCTGACTGTAAATCTTGCGTACTTCCTTGTCTTCTTTTGTATTCATCCAGTAGTTTGAATTTAACAAATTTTAAAGTTAGTTCTTCTTCTGGTGTTACTTTCAATGCAAAGTAGTTAGGCTGCTACATGATCTTCTTTCATTTCTCCACCAATTCTTCGAAGTTGGTCGACAATATCAAGCATTCGATTTATGTGATCTTGCATGTCTTGACTTGTACCCAATCTCATCTTGTAGATTTTCCTCAGTAAATACAATTTACTTGTTTGATTTGATCTTTCTTGTATATTTCGTATTGCGATCCACATACCTTTAGCTGTATCTTCTTTTCTTATGTGCATCAGTTGATCGTTTTCAACTAATAAACTTATTGTAGCATTAGCTTGTCTATTTCTCTTTTCCCATTCCTTAGTTATTGGATTAGGTTTTTCTTCGTTGATCAAATCCCATAAATCGTCCTTTGACAATAGCATTTATAACTTGAATTTCCAGAATTGGTAATTATTGTTAGTTAGTTTCGCAATACCAATTCTTGCTTCTGTAGCACTCATTATAACGATTTATACTTTAATTCACTTTACACCTCTATATCTATTGTATGGGTAGTCTGGGCCTATAACCTGTTAGAATAGCGCAAGTGTAAAATAATCTTTATTTTAATATAGAAATACAGTGAACATATATTTTTCTTATTGACAGTTACAATATTGTTTTATTTTTGTTTTGTTGCTATAGTGAATCGATGTATGTTGACTTCCTCCAACATTATATATGTTAATATAAGAACACAAGGAGCAAATGATAAGTTATGCAAGATTTGCAAATATTGTCATAATATATTAAAATTAATTAATAAATAATAGCAATTAACAAATATGCCATAAATATATTCCACTCACATCAAATACAAAGCTTACAGCGAAAATGAACAAAACTATTAGAAAGACCAAATGGCAAGAGTAATGTCGTCTGTGTTATCACATGGTGAATACTAAAAATACGTCAAATCTGTACCTCATATGTATATTAATTCTATGTTATTAAGTCACATCTATTATGAGTATTCTTCGAAACGACATAATTAGAATTTTAGCGGTAACATGAATTATGTTTGCAAATATATTTAAATGCCTCTGTTAGTAGTAAAGATCAAACGAAATATTCATTATAAACGGATTGCAATCAGTAGACAAGTATTCATATTTAATTAAACACAAAGAATAGTTTAAATAATCATTCTTGCTGTAATATTTACAAAAATCATTACTATCATGTTTTAAATACCGCAATTTTCTATAAATAAACCGGTATATATGATAAAAACAAAACAGCTAATTGAGAATAGTAAAGGCTATTCAAACCAAAATTATATCGAATGGAAAATTTATTTTCTAATTAGAAAATAATACGATATAATTGAGTTGCAAGTATTAAATGTATAGATGCGTTCGTTTTACACAAAATTTCAACATTGTACTCTGTCTATCCAACCTATAAACCGAGCACAAAAATAAGATTTTGAGTAAATCGAACTCATATGTTCTTTGGTAATAGTAGATAAATGAAGTAATGGTGCAATTATAATCGTCTAGCTTCACGTCACTTTACGTCACGTTCTCCGTGTAAATATTGACTATCTCTATCTAACGCAAAACAATGAGCAATCTGTCTTACTCCCACCAAGATTAGTGTGCAAACAGGATGGTTGTCATTCGTGTGTGCTAGATAAAGATAGTTATTTTACGTGCCGTACGCGCCGTGTAGTGCCATGGTAAAAATTAGATTATAAATGCTTCTAAAGGTTTGAACCATAACTATTGTTATCCGCGTTACCTAACAGACAGGGGAAATGATGGTTTGTAATAGTTCTGGGTCTAGACGTCCAGAGGGCCAGGTATTTTCGAGGACCCTTTCTGTACACGCATCCATTGCTTTGTATTGTTTTTCTATATTAAATCTATGTTTCTTGATATTACGTTCTTGGGGCCCTGAGGCCAGAAGTACTGATCATAATTAAAAATTTCCACCCGAATATAAATTACGACAGAATTTCACTAATACGTGTTTCATAAAATCCACAAAATTTTAATAAACTTCTACGCTCACTCATTGTAGTCGTCTCGTCTGCCTTGCATTTTTTTTCGAAGCCTTCGTATGTCTGTTTGACTTCCGTTTTTTTTTCAGTTTGTTCTAAGGTTCCCTCGACACATGTTCCGGCTAGCTAGTTATGGCTAAACGTCCAGAGTTTGCATTTATATGTTAGCAAGTCTAAAGAATATGGCCTGCATCATTAATAATATTAAAATGATTCCGAAAGGTAAAGGGTTTTTCAATTATGGATACATAATAAGTTATATTACTTCATTACATTAATAATTTCGTTGGTGGGCACTTGGTGAAACATTTTTATATAATCAAGATTTAAAAAATTAAAAGCACTTGGTAAGTTGCACAACATTTTCTTTTATTAGGTTGTCTACATATGTTTCGACCTCTCAGTCATCAAGACTAATACAAATTGTACTTACAAATGTGTTCTTAAATGCTAAATACATAAATTGATGAGGGGTGATGAGTTCACTTCCAATAGTTCATCATCGATATTAAATTTAAAAACATTTCCTATTATAGTATTACCTTATATTATATATACTAGTATATATATTTATTATTTAGAAATTGATGTCCTACATATTGATACTTACTGTGTTATAATTTTGAATTACTATAATTAGTAGTTGGTACAAATAAGATTGATAATATGAAAATAAGTAATTATTAAATAGTTTATTTTTATTATAATTTAATAAAATTTATTAAATTTATAGTACACTCTTTAAATGATTTTATTCCTAATATACCCATTCCTTGCTGTACGTCATTTCATTACCATTATTAGGATCTGAAATAAAACAATGAAATAAATTATCTCTACATTAAAGTAATCTGATAAAAATTTTAAAAGAATTGTGACAATAACCTATATTTCGCGTTTATTTCTTTTACAAAACAATATTACACCTACCTATCTTGAATATCTTCTAAAATAATTGCAGCTAACAGAATTGGTTGCATATTATTAAATCTTTGTTGAAAATTGTCCGAAAATAACTATTTTTGGTGAAGCGAACTGTCGCTGTAAATATTTACGAGATATCATAGAGTTACGATTTACCGTAAGCTACGAAAGTGCGCAGAATTGCATATTCACCTATAAGTACTTACGATGCGTATAGACCTGGCTATAGGTCTTAAGATGAAGCACAGAATTTCACCATTAATCTGTCTCCTTTGCTAGACATTTGTAGAATTTTGAAGTTGTCATAGCTATGCGAATATTCTAGACAACGTTCCGAAAAGCCCGCATGGTTGTGGTGGTTGGAAATTGTCTTCTGATGTTATATTGTTCTTACTTTAAAACTTCTTCCGCTTTGTCCAACGTACACCGCATCACAATTATTACAATTTATTTCATATACCTCATTGGGATCTTCATTTTTATTTTTCGGTTTATTATTTACTTAACTAGTAAACTACTTGATTGAAATATTCACCATATTCTCTCCATCAGCCTAAAGATTATGAAGAACTAGTGATTAATTCAGAAATAGCCTTACATTCAATCATAGGCAAGGAAGAACAGAACTTCCATAAATATAAAATTGCATCAGACTAAAGGCAAATTCACAAACTTAATGAGAATGGTCAAAAAAAATTTAATAAAGAGATGCAATTGATTAAAATATTAAAACAAAGTTACCAAGGAATTTTTAGCTCGCCGTACGAAGTACCGAAGAAGCTAAAGCATTTGGTCGTGTGTCTGTAGCATTCACGGATCCAGAAAGTGTTTGTCTCATCGCCTTAAATCCAAAACAGTATATAACTTATATAGTTGGATGTTAGTCGTCGCTTGCGACCTAATTTTGCCCTCTACTTCTCTGAATTTACTGGAGCGATTCGCACCAAATTTGTTACACATATTATTTGGCATCCCATTTGAGTCCCATTTGTGTTATTTCGCTCATTACTCTGGTAGCATTTAGGAACGGTGCGAACTATCTCATTGTATACTTATTGTTTGACAATACTTGATGATGTTGTGTTGTTTAGCGAAAACAATTGTCTCTGGACAGTGCAACAACCAGTGGGAAACAGATATTCGCATGTTACAGAGGGCGCACATGGGCACCGCTTCACGAACCAATAAAAACCGTGAGACCACTTCAGAGCAGTGTTTGACGCTGTTTAAGCGCAATCCGAAAAAGTTTCTGCGTCGTTTCGTAACTGTTGACGAAACATGGATCCACTGCGCGAATTCCCTTCCAAAAACAAGAATCGAATCACCGACCGATATTGCTCTTTTTCCATTTTACTAAAATCTGCGGATACACCCGCTTTCACACGCGGTCAAAACAAAACTACGAGTCCGATTCGGCTGAAATTTTAACAGTAGCCGTCTAAAATAATGTACTACCATAAACTAGAATTTCAGGATTGACTTTTTTTTTAGATATAACATTGCTAATAAATAGCACAGGCACTGATATGGAACGGAATTAACAATGGCATAATCAGCCAAAAAGGAATTCGAAGGACATTGCGTTTTACATTCAAAGAGAATAAACTTAACAGTTACTTTCTATTGCACTACTGTTTATATTTTTTTCAGGGGAGTTCGTAAGATATACATGAAGGTCAGAGGTGGAATGTTTTTTCCGTGAGCAACATTGAAACGAGTCAATAAGATGATGTTATTCAAGAAACCAAACAAGCCTATAATTAATCATTCGCTCGCAAAACTTGGACAGATGACAGGTCAGAGAGATGGGCCTATAGTTGGTAGGCTGTGACGAATCTTTTTCTGGCACAGGAATAACTACTGCTTCGCGCCAGATCTCAGGGTATTAGCTAGTGCGCCAGATTTGGTTGAGGTAATCCAAAATGAACGATTTCACATCATGGGGCAGGTGTTTAATCATGGTATAGGGTATGCCATCGTGACCAACTGAAGTATTTGCTGTGTTTTGGAGTGCAAAACTAAAACTCATCAATGGCAAAGGAACTGTTGTACCTCTGGTACTCATCCAACGAAAAGTCAAGTGGTACATCAACCTCGTCTTTGATCTGTAGAAACTCAGGGCAGTAGTTATTTGTGCTACTGACTGTTGCGAAATGGTTAACTATGCATTTGGCTATCTCGACGCGTTCAGTGTATATCTCATTGTTGACCTGGAGCATGGATACGATGTTGTGCTTTTTATAACCGTACATATATCTGATCTTGTTCCATAATTTCGTTTGAAGGTGATCTGATGTAATCGATGACACATTATTCCTCCTTGACTTAGTTTTCGCTTGAAGAATAGCTCAGCGTGCTTGGGTGCACGTCTTCTTGAAAATTATTTTGTTCGAGATCGTTAGATTTCTGCGATACACCTTAAGAGCGTGTTCAATTTCGTACATATAGCAGTTGCTACATCTGCATACCACCATGGAACATATTTATGTTGACTAGGACGAGTCAACAGGATATTGTTTCTTTGCTGCAGATATGATGCTTGTATTTATGTTACTAAGTGATAGATTGGCATCATTTGACGAGTCGGGGATTGTGATTTTGTTAGCAAAGTTAGTCCATTTGGACATATCATCTATTTAATAAGGTGGGAAAAGACGAAGTAAATGAAAAGGAAATTAGGAGAGGAAAATGGTCACTGAAGTGTGCATCATCATGCACTTTCAATGAGAGATAGGGCGCTATGTTAGGAGAACATTTCGATAAGTCGATCAAACAAAATTAATTGGAGCGCAGATTGATATAAGTGGATTCACCTGTGTTCAACAGGATAGCATCATTGGTATCCAATAAATTTTCTATGACTTTTCCTCCATCGTCGGTGTGAGCTGAACTCTATAGTTTACTGTGCGCGTTGAAATCTCCAACAAGAAGAAAATGTGGCTCCAGTTGTCTGTTAAAAGCCTCAATATCGTTAACATTTCAATTGAAATTAGGTAGGTATATATTGCATATAGTTAATGCTTGAAATATTGTCTATAGAATATGGTGTTCGGGTGCTTAACAGAATTGCAACACCGCCGTGTGCGCGACCGTTTAGTACTACACCGTGACACACGATTTTGTAGTTTCTGAGTGAAAACGAAGCTTGAGGCTTCAGATGTGTCTCTTCAATGCAGACACAGCAGGGACTATGATCAACTAATAGCAATTTAGGCTCAGAAATGTGATTTACGATAACATTGCGGTTCCATTGGAGATATATGATGTTTTAATATAAGAATGAAAGAGAGCTGCGCTATGAAGAATTTATTTTTCGTATTTTATAAAAATAAACTTTCATATTTTTATAAAGATGAAAAATTGACTGTATATAATAACATAGTTCAATAAATATTAGAATACTTTCAAATAAGGGTTTAGAGGTATTATTGAATTATGCAATATTATGTTAAATATGTGGTATTGGTTTAGCTACTACTAAGATATTTCTAGATAGGTCCTATCCAGCATCAAAATTACAATCAACATGAACTTTATTCTGAACCACACCATATAATATATTTATTTTTATTATTATTGTTTTATTACAGTACAACAGATGTACGGTTCGAATGGCGCCATGAAACACAATTCAATGACGACGTTACCGCGAAGTGCCGGCTCAACGACAGCCGTGTGTAACGTGCAGGGAAACTGGTGTCACCCTGCGGGCCCAGTCGGGTACCGCATCAGCACGCTGGCCCGGGCCCGCCTCTACTGCCAGGCAAAGTGAGACATCACGCCACCGGTAACGGTAGCGAATCGGACCTCGTCTCGCAGAGTCAGAAAGACGAGTGGTTTGTCTAGCAGTAGGTAAGTCAAAATGCAATTTCAACATAGATTTGTGCTTGTCAAATAGACTGTAACAGTTTATTTGTGAGGTGTACTTGACATTGAACCAGTTTTAAGCATCGGTACAGCTTCAAGAAAGAAGTTTAAAAGCGGTTTAGATAAGTTAAAACTTTTGAAGATTAGGCCGAGAAGTTTCAAGTGATTACAGAAGCAGGTCTAGATTGCGGCACACGCGCATTTGCGCAAAGCAGTGGCGTGACAGACAGAAGTGAATATGCGTGAACAGTGGCATAAAATGTAAAAATAAAGATAATTGGGCAGCGAAATAAAATTATATTAGACGTAAATGTATAGTAGGACAAATTTAAATGAGTGGGGGAAATGAACAGAGACGAAGAAAAGGAAGAAGAGAAGGCAATATTTACACCAAAGAAAAAAATACTAGGGTCACCGACATACAAGGATAAAGAAAATAAGATAGAAGTGCTAAAGCAAATGGACATGGGTGAATAGAACGAATTAATACTAGACATAACTGATAATTTAAAGAAGAATACAGACGCCTTAAAATTTTAAAAGATGAAGTAATAGGCATCAAGGGTGATCTGAACAGGTACACAGAAGAATTACGAAATTTATAGAACGAAATTAAACAAAAGAAAAAGACATTGAACAAAGAAAGGAAACAACTAGTGGAAAGAATAGAAAAACTGGAAAAATAGAGCGAGTAAGAAGATAAAGAAAAAAGATGAAATAATACTATAAATTCAGGAATTGAAATCAAGGACAATGTCATGGAGGAAAATATTAGGAAATTTATCAGGAAAATCATACGAATGGAACCGAAAATCAAGAAAGCGTACAAAATAAAAAACCAAATGAAGAAACCTATGAATTACGTGGAATTGAACAAATGGGAAGGTAAAACCAATATAATGAAAGTATAAGTTAAAGGAACACGCACAGAGAATTTACATAGAGAATGATCTTACAGTGGAAGAAAGAAGAATACAGACGGAAATTCGAAGCATAACAAAGGCGGAAAAAGAGATATGAAAACTGGTGAGGATTACTTACGAAAGCATTAAAATAAGAAAAATACTGGTTCATATGGAATGAAGAGAGAGCAGAACTGGGTAGAATGACCGAAGAGAAAGAACAAAAGAGACAGTAACAGGTATCAAAGAACGACAAACAATAGAAAAAGGAGTAAAACTAATATTTTGGAACGTTGCCGGCTTAAGTGGGCATTCACCTTTAGCGGGTTCAAAAATCGTTATTTTTTTTTTGCCGAATCGGACACTTTGAAGTGTTGACTATGTGTTTCTGAAGCCGTTTTTCGAAATTCGAGTTGGAAATATGTGAAATTGCGATTTAAACAAAACAATGTTTTTACTCAAACACGGCGTTTTCGCGCGCGTCAGTCTGGAGTTGAAACTTTAAACGCGTTTTTCTCGTAACTATATTTTTTAAATCGCGCAGTAGAATATCTCGACAACGAATTAACCGATTTAACTCTCAATAAGCGCATCTTAAAGGTAATAAAATTTTCTAGGAGTTGATCTTCGACGAAGTGTGTCTGACAATTATTAATATTTTTTAAGGCCCGCCAAAGGAGAAAAAAAGTGGCAAAAAATGTGACTTTTCGTACGATGGTCGCCATTTTGCTAATTATGGTCCAAATGGACCATCCGAGGGTCAATTCCTAGACAATTTAATATACTTTAAAACCTTTTTTTTTTCAAACAACTGGGACCAGAGTTATGCTACCGCGCGCCTAAATTGAGCTGCCCACTTTGAACCTGGACATCTTCGCCGGGGCTGAACGTACCCAACTTTAAAAAATACCTTATTAAATAGAAAAGTTGAATAAATACGATACAAAAAACCGCGTGCGAATATCTCGAACGTACCCTGAGAAAAAATAAATAAAAAACAGGCTTTTTTTTTGTGCTCTAAAGGTGAATGCCCCCGTAAGAAATAATGACAATAGATTTTGGGATTACGTTAAGAAATTTGATATAATAGGATTTACAGAAACGTGGATCGAAGAAAGATAATGGGCAAAAGTAAAGGACAACTAGCCAAACGAATTTGGGTTGAGATGTACGTTCGCAAAGAGGATACACAAGATAAGAAGAGCACTAGGTGGAGCCAGAACTGGCGTATGAAAAGAAATAGAAGAGGTTAAAGGAGAAAAGAGAACATACAAGAAAGAAGGATAGAAATAAAAAGAAACATTTGGCGAATAATTACAATTTACAACAATGACAGACTGCAAGATATTCTAAAGGAACTGATAGAAAATATAGACGAAACAGAAAAAGGGAAGTTATAAATAGCAGGAACTGGTAAAGAAGGAAACATGATAGGAAGAGGTAACGAAGAAAAAAGGATGTCAAATGATAAAATAGTGAACAGAGAAGGAACAATGTTACTGGGCAAGAGGATGGAGCTTCTTAAACAGGAACGTAGATGGAAACGAGGTAGGAGAGTTTACGTACATCGAACCATGAGGCGAATCAGTGATTGACTGCAGAATAGTAAACCCGGAAGCAAATATAGAAATAGATAAATTCAACATCGACCCAAGAATCGAATCAGATCACCAACCGATAACGATGCAGACAAGTTATAGTATCAGCATAGTGACAAGAGCAGAAAAAAACACAGTAAAAATTAAACCTTCATGGTCAAAAGCAAGAATAGAGCACTACAAAGCTCAAATGGCGGGTATAGAAATTAAAGGAAGAGGCGTAGAAGAAGAAATGGAAGAAACAATTATGAAGGCAGTGAATGTACAAAAATGGTTCGAGAATAAGGGCAACGTGGAAACAAATGGTGCGACGATGAATGCAGGTTTACGAAGAGAAAAGCAAACGCAAGCCTACGACAATATAGGGTAAGAAGACAAGAGAAGAGTACTTAAAGCATTATTGGAATACAAGAAAATATGTGAAAATTAAAAAAAGAGAACAATGGGTAAAGGAAGAAAACAAAATCAAAAACATAAAAAGTGAGTCGGAGGTATGGAATTACATAAGAAAAGAAAGGGACATAAAAATAATAAGCAAAAATATCAAAATGGCAGAATAGAAGGAGCACTTCATAGAACAATTTGAAGGGAAAGAAGAACCCAGCAGAAACCAGAAAATGCAGCATGAAGAAAGAAAGGAAGAGAAGAGAACAAGAGAAGAGAAAGAAATAACACAAGAGGAAGTAGAATACCATATAAAAATGCTGAAAAAAAAAGAAGAAAGTAGTAGAAGAAGACGAACTTCAGAACTAAGTGCAGATGAAAATACAAAGAAGAAACTTACAGACATTCTGTACAGAATATGGAAAGCGGAAGGAATGCCAGATAGATAGAGAAAAAGAGTAATTTGCCAGATATACAAGAAAGGAGATTTACGCCACAATACTCGATAAAAGACTGAAAACTGAAATAGAGAACGAAAGGATAATGCCAGACACAAAAGCGGGCTTTAGAAAAGAAGATGCACAATAGATAATATTTACATACTGAAACATACAATAGATAGGGTGATAAAGAAAGAAAGAGGTAAACTATTCGTATTTTTGTAGACCTGAAAGCAGCATTCGATAAAGTTAACAGAAAAAATCTAATTGAAGTACTAGAGAAGCTCGAAGTATACAGAAGACTTGGGAACAGAATAGCAGAAATATATAAAGAAATTAGGGTAGAAAAAAAAGTGAACGGTAGGACATCAGAAGAGTTCTGGACCACGAAAGGAGTCAGACAAGGGTACCTGCTGAGCCCAACATCATTCTCAATCTACATAGCAGATTTGGAACAGACTATAGCAACAGGGCAAATGGGCAGTTATAGAAAGGAGAAAATACTGGGCACTAGCATATGCGGACGACCTGGCAGTAGTGGCAAAATCAAAAATGGAAATGAAAGCGATGATGAAGTAGCTCTATGTATATCTAAGGAAACGAGATAGCGAAAAATAAAATAAAAGATAATGATATTCAAGAAGGGTGGCGAAAGAAAGAGCAAGCTAAATGGAACTGGAACGGGGGAAAAAATAGAGTAAGTAAAAGAATACAAATACCTTGGATACCATCTACAAAGGAACAATGAGACCGGATCACGCATTAGGGAATTGACTAAAAAAGCGACAATAGCATTGAAGATGATAATAATTTCAGAAGGAGAATAATGCTGTTCGACTATACAGTAATATGTATAGTTATGTATGGAGCAGAAATATGGGGATGGACGGAGTCGGAGACAATAGAACGAATACAGGGAAAATACTTTAAATGGACGCTAGGCTTAGAATGCACGACCCCAACATACATCGTATTGGAAGAAGTGAAAAGAGATAAAATGATAATAGAAACAGGGAAAAAATAAGATATGAAGAGAGTATAAGTACCAGAACGGATAAAGAGTTATTATATGAATGTGGGAAGAGAACAGTTATCTAATGAAAAGCACAGAATAGAATTAAGCAAATGGAAAATAGACAAAAAGAAGTACAACGAGAAGAATGGATACTCGACGGCAGAGGTGGAGAGAAGGAGATGTCAAGGACAGAATATGCAAGTGAAAATAAGCAAGAGAGACTAGGAAAATACAACAACAAACATAATAGAATAAAATAGAAATTTCAAATTATAACGGGGATACCAAAATAACTTTAGCAGGAAGAAAGCAAACACGCAATAAAAATGATAGCCATATACAGATAAGGATACGAAGAAAATTGAAGGAAATACTGGAAGTGCGATGACCAGGAGATCTGCAGACTTTGCAAGAAACAGGAAGAAACGATCTAATATACGAGTGTGAAGAAGGGAAGAATACTTTGCAATACAAGCAAAGAAAGAAATTGTATGAGAGACATAGACAGAAAGAGGGAGGATGTCTTATAAATGAGCAATGTAATATAAGATAATTTAATGAAAAGTAGATTCAAAAGCAAATTGGAATTAAATTAATTAATTTCTACTACTACTACTACTTACTTTGTATATTCTACATAATATTTGAAATATCACATGAAACTTTTAAACATTCTTAAATTCTACTTATCTCAAGTATGTTCGTTTAATCTAAAATATTCCTTCTAGACAGTTAATTCCGAATAAATCCGTTCATGAGTACAAGAATCTGCAAAAAGTTTATTGGTTTAGTGCAACATATCCTAGTTCATGTACTGTAATTACACCTTACACTATCTGTATCCGATTGTCCTGTGCTGACTGCTCAGATCATAATCTGTCCTATTTCTTCATAATAAGTATAAACGAGACTGATCATAAACTGAACAGCTAGTGCAGGACAGACGATCATAACTAATGACAAACAACGAAAATTACGTCTCTATCATACATATTTTATATTTTATGCGGTAACTTTTCATCATTCTATTAATCAATTTGTGTAATATGTGTGTATTCATTTAAAGGTTATGTTAGAAAAATGACAAACTACAGAACCACTGAAATTTCGTTCGTTTCAAACGATCAGGTTACTTGCACGATGCTACACTCCAATGTAGTAATGGAATAATTTTGTACTATACAGTGTAAACTTGTACAAGACATGCGAATAAACCTTATGACTACATTTACACCAAGTACTTGGTTATCTGACTAAATACTTTATGATGTAGGGTATCCAAATATTGCTCACTGAAAAATTGACTTATGGCATAAAGAAAAAGATTCATTTAGAGAATTGGTAAGCATTGACATGTACATGGTAGTAACTGCATTAAATCACATAACTGCCTAAATACTTTGTTTTTAATCTAATTTATTGCATTTTAAACAATATCGTCCATCTCCACGGAACTAATTTTAAAGTTGAATACCCAAATGAAGAATAATAAGGATACATTTATTCTGCAATTAATAATACCTAACACATATGTCCAGACAATAAACAAAAAAATTACTGATTTAAAAATACATTAAAGCAAGGTTCAATTTTTTTTTGCTTCAAAGTTACATAATTTTTGCGATTTTGTTTTCTCTAGCTAATAAAGATATATCAAATCCAATATTTCACCGACATTATAATTTATACTTCTACAATAATTACAATTATTTTGGACAAAAAAAAAGAGAGTTTTGTCTGCTGTGACGGAGAGTGTCTCCATGTGCACGGCATGCACCTCTGAGCGGGCGCGGGTTTTTCTCTAGAACCAAGTTTTGAAACACATTTTCTTGCAAGATTCTGAAAGATTTTGAAATTCTCGGGAGCTCATACTACCCATTACTATAAAAATTTCATTGTTGATCAAATGACTGCTGTTTAAAAATGGTAAATTTTTTCGAGTTTATTTAAATTTTTTCGCTGCAGGGGAAATAGTTAAATCAATAAAATTTTGCATAACTGTGATATAAGCTACAGGCAATAGAATCTTTTTTCTTTTTGTAAAAAGATAAAAACGGTTTTAAAGAAAGCCCCTCTCTCTCTGTTTGAAAAACATGAATTCACGAATAACCCAATTAAATTTATAATGAAATTACTCCTGCCCAGAGAGAGCCGCTCTTCTACTAGTACTGCGTTACGTTGGATTTCAAATATCCCTAATCCGATTCATAGCATCTACTTAAAAGATGCAAATGATTAAAAAGAAAAAGATGGTGACCCAAATAAGTAGCATTTTGACATTGCCAATTTCTTTCCTAGAATAATCTCGGATTGTAAACTCTTGAAGCTTTTAACAAACCTATTTCCTTTTTCAGAAGTTCCTTTACAGTTTATTTCAAGTTTTGCACTACGCTTATGGATCGATAATGATGGTGGGCGAAATTGGCAGTACTTCTGCGACATTAACGTGCATTGCTTAAAGCCCAAGCAAAGACTTAATAGGCTTAAATTATTCAAACAATCTAATCAATAAACAGTCTTTGATAACAAACAACACCTTGTTATGTTATATATATATATATATATATATATATATATATATATATATATATATATATATATATATATATATATACGAAGGTTGTCCGTAAATGAAGGTCTCGAATTTTTTTTCACATAGTAAACTTCATTTTATTGCAAAACAAAGTACAGATTCTGAAAGCTTGGACTTTTAGCTACGTAGTCTCCGTCACGATCAATGCACTTTTGCAGTCACTCCGGAAGCTTTTTCATACCCGCGTCGTACCACTCTCCCACCAACTCGCGCAGGAAGATATCGACTGCTGCCTTCAGCACTTCGTCGTTTGAGAATTTCGTTCCCCCCAAGTGTTGTTTCAAGTTGGGGAACAAATGGTTGTCACTGGGAGCCAAATCAGAACTGTATGGAGGATGGTCAAGGATTTCTCAACCGAATTTGGCGATGAGATTCGTCGTGGTGCGGGTGACGTGAGGGCAGACGTTGTCATGGTACAAACAAACTCCCTTTGTCAGCCGACCCATCCTTTTGTTCTGTATAGGCCGGCGTAGCTTTGTTAGTGTCTCGCAGTACCTTGCCGCGTTGATTGTTGTACATCTTTCCAGGAAGTCGACCAGCAACACGCCTTTTCTGTCCCAGAATACCGAAGCCATCATCTTCTCCGCTTACAGCGTTTGCTTGAACTTCTTGACACTTGGAGAACCGGAATACCGCCGTAGTTTTGATTGTTTCTTAGTCTCTGGTGTAAAGTAGTAGTCCCTGGTTGCAATTGAACCCAAAAATTCTTCACCCTCTTCCCGGTAACGGTGCAGAAACTCGCGAGCACTTTCCATGCGCTTGTCACACGCCGATCCGCAAGTTCCTCAACTTTCGTCACTGTCTCATCTGAAACTGATAGACGTCCGCGGCCGGCCTCGTCGTGCACGTTTGTACGACCTTCTGCGAACTCCCTGTACCACTTTTACACATTTTTTATATCCATACACTTTTCTCCATACACATCGGTCAATTGACAATGGATTTCAATAGAGGGTGCCCCCTTAAACCACAGAAATCTAATCACTGAACGCAATTCACACTTGGCGGGAGCGTCGATTTTCCCTTCTATCGTTAACGGCTGCTAAGCCAAGACCAAGCGTCGCAGTGAGGTGGGAACCAGCCAGAATAGTGTAAGGGGGAAGCAAGGAACACGGTGCTGTTGTCAGATTTAAGCTTGCTCGTTCTGTCGCAACGTTAGCTCGTTGGAGACCTTAATTTATATATATATATATATATATATATATATATATATATATATATATATATATATATATTGTAACGCGGCATGTGTGTGTCTGTAACGTAATGTCTGGTCGTGTCAATGCGTACATGTAATGTGTGTGGTATGTGTATTGGCGTGATCGAATCTAGTGAAAGCCCCTGTTGTGTATGCTTGTGTATGCCCTTTACGGTCTTGTTACGAAGTCATCACAAAATTGGAAGGGATGGATTATATTATAAATATAATAACCCAGAAATGTTTGTATGTGAGTGAGTGAGTGAGTGTGTATGTGTAGAACGCTTTTTTTTTGTAAAAATGCAGATTGGCATAGACGGGGATCGAACTCACGACCTCCAGGGTAAGAATCGAGAGTCTTATCCACTATACCATGGCGACAGATAAGAATGTTATATATAATATCAAATAGTTTGTACTGAAATAAAAGACTACACAACAGCAATGAATAAATTTCTAATCAAGTAATCTGCCCTACGTAAAAATAAAAGGTTATACTTCAGAATAATTCAAATGTCAATTTTAAATATATTCCGAATCTTCAAAATGCATATAGAGTTGTGTACATTATGCCATTGTGTTTTAGCATAGGATCCATTATCACTTTTAAACTGCCGTGGCACTGCAATACTAAAGAATCTAGCCTGATTATTTGATTCAAAAATAATAACGATTCAAAAGTCAAATCATTGAAAGTGTAGTGTAAAAAGGTTTGTAATACAAATCTTTTTTGAATAATCGATTCCATTAGTAAACAGAATCCGTAAGTAAATTTATATTCCCGATTTTTGTGTAATAATACACGCATGGATTTATTAAATCAACGTAAATATCTTGATTATTTTTATGTATTAATACAGAATTTGTTATTTATTTCTGCAAATAAATACTGTCCGCCAGTTGTACAACTATTTTTGACGTTGCATCGTCATTCAGAAATTCGGATAACACAACCTTTTTATACATGTTGACAAATATCGTAAATTCAAACTATAAACTTCGGCCAAGTGTATGAAGTGCCATCAAGTAGTACTTCAAAGTTACCGCGCATTTTCCGACTTAGTTAACAGAATGAATTGTTTCAATTGCAAACATTTATTCAAATAATGATTATTAACAATTTTAATTAACTGTCCAAATTTCAAAATCTTTAATTTTTTTATTATATTCTATAATTCATAGGCATTTAAAAATCAATAAAAACATGCATCAAATTATTAAATAATACAAAATGTGCATTGTACAATATATTTAACTCCAAATAGATGCAGTAAATAAATTTATGAATTAAATTATAAATTAAATAATAAACAAAATCTTGAAGAGTTAATTCAAACATATTTTGGCTGGAAAAATATATAAAATTATGAATATTTAATTATTTTTAGGTTTCTTACAGGTTATACGATACAAACTGAAGAAAAACCGTGTAAGGGTAATCCCTTATTTTTATATTGTAACTATGATTTACAAGAAAATTACAAGATAATTCTCCATCCGTCAAAACTGACCTATATTCTGTGTACTATATGGGCACACGGTGCCCACGGGTGACCCTAGTATTATAAATAATAAACAACTAAATATCTTTCATTATAATTTTCATTTTCAGTAGTACTATTTATGTAGGTGCATTTAACAACAATGATTATTGTGTAAATATGTTTGATAAGTTTAGAAAGCATCTGTAGCTCGCTCCCCCAGGACATTGTCTCTGATATTTCAGTTACTGGTCTTCTATACCAAAAATAACCAACATCACAATTAATCCCTGAATAATGCTACCCCAGGGTTTGCGTCCAAGTTTTGTACACGATCTCGACCCGTTTCAGCCATTGGAGATAATATACTACTTGTTGGAACACTTCGACGATAATTAGATATGTGTGACTGGGGCTGGCAGCATCTTGGCATCAGAGTGTTTGCGTTGTACTCGATATAAGTCAACTTTGGTAATATTTATTTATTCTGTATTATCAGTGAGAGTGTACTTTGAGTTCGGGATCCGATGCGCGTACAAAGTTCCTTGATATCGTAAAGTTATTCAATTTTAATATTACTTTTATTCGTTATTTCAAAGTTAATTTTATCATTGCTGTTCTATATTATTGTTCAGTTATTAAATATATATCATCAGGCCCTCGGTCTTGGCTTGGCTCTTTACTCCACGGACTGCTCGGTCCCGGCTTGGCTGTTTGACTCCTGGTGAATCGATTGGCTGCTCGGCTGGTTGGTTCTGCTTGGCTGGTTGGCTGGTGATCCAGGACTGAATGCTCTCCGAATCGGGATCAGGGCTTTTATACTGATAGCGACTAAAAGACAGTTATTGAGCACCCGGGAGAGTGACAAAAAGAAAAGATATGCTGTTTATTAAATGAAGTCACTGCACGTGTGTGGTTGATTCTGCTTAGTCGAGTTTTCGGACTTGTAATATGAATTCGGATAGCCTGCCGCGTCGTTTACACGAATACTCATCTGTGTTGCGGGTGACCTACCGTTGGCGTACTTACGAATTATTTTTTAGCTGGTGTGCAGCACATTATAATATATTCATGTAAATTGTAACAAACAACGCCTTTGTATTACTTCTAATGTAAAAGTTTATTGAATTTGAAATCTGGTTAGGAAAGATTAAGCTTTAACCAGTTATACAAGAAAGTCTCCGGCTACACACTTCGACCTACGAAATATGTTTTATTCAATTAAGCAAATTCCACTAATTTTAGCTTTGCATAAATTATATATTTGTAATCTCACATAATGTAAAATCGACTCTTTTAATTATTAAACAAGGTTAATTGGGATGGAACGCATAGAAGCGATGCTAGTAATTTTGTTATTAGACTCGTTGGCGGCAATTCGCTACCAACAACTGATCCTTTCCTACTCGTACTCGAATCACTGATATTTGGTTCAATTTATACCTGTACAACTAGTATCTCATCAACTTATTTCCATCAATTCATACCTGCGCAACTTGTACCCGAATTACTGGTCACCGCAAAATTCGATCTCAGTACTCATACTTGAACCAACTCGTACCTGGACAACTCGTACTTAGTAAACTCTGACTCAGACTTACATTATTATTAACTTGTGTTCAATTACATTTAGCTTAAAATACAAAGGTACTTCAACCAAGTATCGATGTCTTGAAAAGTATCCATATTAATATTTTTATAGCGATATAAGCTACTTATGATACCTATTCCTTTAACCTCTCAATCTCACTAGTTGTTGGAAACGAATTGGGTGAGTACGAGTTTTCGAATTAAAGTTGTCCGATTGTAAGTGGCAAGTGGGTTTTAGCTGGCGAGAACGACTTGATGGTTATGTTTTGGCCAGGTAATACTTGCTCAGGTACGAATTGTTCAGAACAATTAACAGTATGCAAAACAAACACTACAGCTGCTGTAATGTGTAATTCGGGAATTATGAATCGTATTTAGAGAAATATTGACATAAATATTAAACAAGCTTGCAGCTAAATTGTGGAGATTCTAGCTTAAATATAACGGTTTTTTATTTGACTGTTTCAAGCCGTGTAGTTTTTGGGCTTAATTAAAATAGTAGTTGCTATTTATATTATAAAGAATTTTTTTTGACAATAATACAAATTATGTGTTTTATTGGATGCTGGGTAGAGTGAAACAGTTTATTAAAGTGCAGTGTGTACTACTATGCACTAGTTCCACCTTTTATCAAACTTGAATATTCATTTACGTTTAAAATTGAACATAGCACATGACTTGACGTTTGAATTGTATCAATGTGTCACTATCACAGTGGATAATTAAACCTCAAAACAAAAAAATATTATCTTCATTGTCTCTGCTTACATAACAAATTTCTTGAGATAGTTAATTATATTTGTTTATAAGGTAATTTTGAGTTTGAATTTATTTGTTGATACTCAGTTATTGACGTGTATCCCCACTACATGCCCTGAACTTTTCTACTCTTCTACACACCTAGTGCAACAATGGTGAACAACAGGGGACACTAGTTAAAGTAACTAGTTTATTGTTTACGATGAATGAAAGTAACCCAATTTTCATAAAACCCATTGTCTACTCAAGATCTACCTAGTTCTTGTCGACACACAAATAGATAAAATTTCAGCTTCAGTTTAGATTTGAAATGCATCGCTCGGAGCGAAAAATGAAAATCAAATTAAGTTTGACACAAGAGTAACTTTAAGGCAAATTATTTAATTTACGATAAGTTTATATATGACTTTCTAAATATTTATTAATTATACCAGTAGACATTTTGAAGATATCTTAAATTAAATACATTATATAGTACTGTAGCATGGACCTGTGTGCCACCGCGCGACGCTGTCGCCGACGCCGTATTATGAACAGGACGCGCCGATCTTAGTTTATCATTTTTATTACTCATGTTTTGCAACGCTCATACTTGCACTAAAATCCTAACTTAACTTAGAAGGATCTATTATTAATATCAAAATAAAATCTATATGATAATTTACAGCTACTACTGTCAGTGGCAATTTTTAGTATAGCATTATGCAACGCGTTTTATATCATTTCCTGTAAGAAATGATCGGTAGGGAGACTGGTCAGAGGCGGTCGAAGGGATTACGTAGTACCTATCGGTTATGATATTTCTCTGTCAGTACAGTTTAGCTGTTCAATGAGAATGGTAGTGTTTTTGTGATTTGTGCCCTGTGCATCTGGTATGGAGAATATTAGTGGTGAGTCAAGTCTGTCTGTTTATATTTATATTCTTACAATCATATGTATAGGTAAATGGTGATAGCTATTTTCCTGAATGTACGTTATGTGTATTTCAAAATGTGTTATTGTCACCTATCCCTAACCTTTGTATCGGTGCTGGCCTGGAAACCGCTTTATGCGGGGGATAGTCGAGAAAGTTCCCAGCGATGTAGCATATATATTTACCGGTATGTTGCCAGCGGTGCCTTTACCTGCCAACTTTAATGTTTATCCTCAGGACTGAGCCCAACGTATCGCTTCGTACCTCCGAGGAGATATGGTGGAGATTGAGTTTCACTCGACTTTCAACTCTTTCTCCCGATACCATGCAAATCTCATGGCGGAGGCAAGCTTCTTGTAGATACACACTAGTTTGTGTGGAGCACAACGATTACCTTCGTACCTTCGAAGGGATCTGGTGGAGACTGAGTTTTACTCTTTCTCACGATGCCGATGCCGTAAGGTCCCTCGGCGGAGGCAAGCTTCTCGTTTACGCACACAGCTAGTTGTGAAGAGAGATCCCTCTGGCTTTTCCCGTATTCCCACAGCAAGTCTGTGGGGCAGGGCCAGGTTGTAGCAGAGCTAAGCACTAGTTGTTTAGGCTGTGATGTGTCTTGTGCACAGTTAAATACTGTCTTCTACCTCATTATCCTGAAACAAATGGCTTAATCATTATTGCTTTATTAGACCGTCGTCAGACACTGCTAAATGACAGCCTTCTCACTGAGCGTCAGCTCAACTCGCATTCTATTTTCAGACTCAACATATAGTATCGTATCGGAGGATTCCGTGGGCCGTCGCTTACAAATGTGTATATGCTCTTATGATTGGTGTTAATGAAATAAAGTGTCATACAGGATGGTTCAGTGGTTAAATATCGTCGGTTACCATCCATCTACATACAACTTCAACAACAGGTAAAATCAACCCTAATACTACTCGCTATTTAAATATGGCTATTGTCAAAGACAATATTTCAGTAAATGGTTGTGACGCTTCTTTCGAATATATTTGGGCACCAATAGTCAGCCGTGTTCTTGTGTACGGCGTTAGACAAGAGCATAACTAAGTTAGCATTGCAGATATACGGGCATGTACGGACAATCGGACAGGCAAATGTAGACAGAAGAGTTCTTACCAATAGAGTATACTGTAGGGTCAGTTCAGGTTCCAGTCAACTCAAGAGATTCATGGTGCAATTCTGTGCTTCATCGTAAGACCTATGGCCAGGTCTATACGCATCGTAAGTACTTATAGGTGAATATGCAATTCTGCGCACTTTCGTAGCTTACGGTATATCGTAACTCTCTACGATATCTAGTAAATATTTACAGCGAAATTTCGCTTCACCGTAAATAGTTATTTTCGCACAATTTTCATCAAAGAATTAATAATACGCAACAAATTTTGTTAGCAGACATTATTTTAGAAGATGTTCAAGATGGGTTGGTGTAATTTTCTATTGTGAATGAAATAATCTCGAAATATAGGTTATTGTCATAATTCTTTTAGACATTTTATCAGATTACTTTAATGTAGAGATAATTTATTTCATTGTTTTATGTCAGATCCTAATAATGGTAATAGAATTACGTACAGCAAGGAATGAGTATATTAGGAATAGAATCATTTAAAGAATGTACTATATATATAATAAATTTTATTAAATTCTAATAAAAATAAACTATTACTAATTTTCATGTTATCAATCTTATTTGTACCAACTTCTAATTATAGTATTTTAAAATTATAACACAGTAAGTATTGTTTCAAAAAATTTAATATGCCCACTAATTTGGCCCAACTCCTTCATCTTCATCACCAGCTCAGTCTTTTTCTTTTATAATTGTAAGTAATCGGGTTTATTTTACCACTTTGGAATGGAAAATCACTTTTTATATAATGTTGGTACAGCTCATACTACTCTATGTTTGTATTTTTGGTCCGTAACGCGCATGCTTACAAATATGTGATCAGAATTGCAATTTACGTAGCTCTATAGGTGCTCCATTTACGAGTCATCCGTACCGTACGGTTCCGTATATGTTACGATATCGTAAGCAAATGCACCGAATTGCACCATAAGTCTACTGGAACAACTTGAAATAAAGAAAGCGGTCAACCAGAACAAAAATATCGATAATGAACAATTGGAAGTAAACTCGTCATCTCTCATCAATTTTTGTATTTAGCATATAAGAACACATTTGTAAGTACATTTTGCTTTAGTCTTGATGATGACTGAGAGGTCGAAACATATGTAGACAAACTAATAAATAAAAATGGGTTGTGGCCAACGCAGAACATTCTTTTACGTAGTTTTCATTATATATCTATATATATATATATATATATATATATATATATATATATATATATATATTTATACAAGAACTATTATTGCCGAAATGCTCTGCACTATGAGTGGGGCTGACAGTGGGAATCGATCAGCGCGCATGTCGCCTGGTCGCGCGCAGCTGATAGTGTAGGACCGGGTTCCCTTGTGATTCCCACGGCACAGCGATAGTCAAGAGCGTAAATCCACTTCGTCACACAGCCCCGTATCTTACCAAAAAAGACAAAGTTGTATTTTATTTTATTATTATCTGAGAAACAAAAGTTATATGGCTAAGTTATAATTAACTGATATGACCAACATAAATTCAACACGGGCTTAAGTATTTTATTTGGGTGTTGCGTGGGATGGTCCGTGGCACATTCCCGGTGCGTCGGACAGCGCTGCTCCGGTGGGAGGTCGCTGGCGGGGTCCTAAACCTCGATAAAGCTAAGACTGGGAGTAGATGGTTCACCTACAATAGAATTATTAGTTTTGTACGGTTTTAGGTCCTTGATATGAACCTTATCGGTTCGGCGTCCGTGTGTGTCTTAGAAGCGATACACTTGTGGTGAGATCTTGTATTGTGTACGGTCCTGATTATTTTGGTTCTAATTTAGCTGCTATGCCTTGGGCCACGTTAGACAGCGGGTTGTCCCGGTGCCACACCTTGTCACCCACCCGGCACTGCCAGTCTCTTCAGCGCAAATTGTAGTGGTACCTTTGTTTGGTAGCGGCACGAGCTATATTGATTGTCACAAGCTTTAATACCTCCTTAAGTTTTGCTAGCAAATGGAAATGCTCGGTCGGTACTGTGTCAATCTGGTCATCGGTGTAGGTTGGATCATCACTGTTTTCCACACGGTAATGGGTACTTCGCAGTTCCATCTCTCTTCCGTAACTGTTTACTCTGGTAGATATTTGTACCACTTTCGCTGGTTTCCTTCACCATGAAACGATCTTGAAACACAATTATATATGCGTGGCCTTTGCTAAAAAGGGGAAAGGACCCCATATAGTCGGTGCAGACCGTTTCCCAAAGCCTGTTTACCTTTGGAGAATCCATCTTGCTAGGCGAAACAGGCTGTGAAAGTTTATAACTCTCGCATTTATCGCATCCTCGCACGTACTGTGCGATTGTACGGAACATTCCGGGCCAGTAATAAAATCTTGTGATTCTGGCCGCGGTGTTCGCGATACCTAAGTGCCCAGCATCGGGTCGGTCATGGTTTTCGTGTAACACTTCATTCCTCTGATGTTCGGGTACGCAGAGTTTCCAGGGACTACTCATTTCGACCTCAACTGAGTTTGTCGAACCCCAGAAATGATGGTAGAGTTTACCTTCCTGGAATTGATATAAGGGGTAGTCGACGGGCATTTCCCGAACTTCAGTTAATTTCCGCGTAAACCATGTGTTTGCTTCATGGTTTGAATAGCACCCAGCTCCAGATGTTTCATTTTCTTCGGTACCAGCATCGGTTGTCTGGACAGCGCATCTGCTACCACGTTGAGAGCGATCTTCCGTTATTTTATGTCGAAGTCATATTGTTTAAGGGTGCCCATCGTGCTATCCGGCCAGTGGGACTTTGCATGGAATTCAACCATTTAAGTGACGAATTATCGGTCACTTTAGTGAAATAATAGCATTCTAAATATTGTCACATCTTCTGTATGCCCCATACTATTGCTAGGCAGACTCTCTTTCGGTCGTTGAATAGGTCTTTTCTGGCTCAATGAGCGAGCGACTGGCGTAAGCAATTACATGTTCATTCCCCTCAATGTATTGAATTCAGGCGACACCGAGTACCAACCTGAAAGCGTCGATTTGGAGTACTAATTTCCGGTTTAAGCCCGGACAAGCAAGCATGAAAGCAGTCACCAGTCTCGATTTTAAATCACAGAATGCGATACTTTGCTGTTTTGTCCATTTCCATTTCTGTCTTTTCTTCAGTAGCATATTGAGTGGAAGCGTCTATTTCTAAAAAAATCGACACAAATCTCCGGTAGTAAGACGCGACGCCTAAAAATTGGCGCAGTTCTCGAACATTTGACGGCGGCGGAATGCCACTAATAGCTGCTACTTTATTTGGATCTGTCCGTATTCCATCGGTGAAGGCATGACCCAGATATTTTATTTCGGGTTGACAGAAATGGCATTTTTCTGGAATTAATTTTAGATTGGCTTAACGCAAGCGGCGACAAGTTTGCCAGGTGTTCCTCCTACGTGGCTCCCAGGACCATAATATCGTCAAGGTACGCGAAAGCCTTGGGTCCCATCTCCATACCAATGATACTGTCTAACAGCCGCTGAAAGGTCACCGGGGTGGCGTGCAAGCCATACGGCAGTACTCGGAATTGAAATAGGCCTCGGTGTGGTACGGTAAACGTGCGGCTTTCAGGTGAGAGAGCCACGTGCCAGTAACCTTGTTTCAAATCCAGAGAGGAAAAATATTTTGATTCGCGTAGCTTGTCTAGAATCCCGTTAATGAAGGGCAGTGGAGACGCATCTTTCTCACTCACTTCATTTAGCTTGCGGAAGTCTATACAAAATCTGTTTCCCATCCTTTCTTTGGACTAATACGATTGGAGAGTTCCAGGGACTGTCAGAGGGATCAATGATGTTTTTATCCAACATTTCAGTGACTTCATTGTCAATAATCTACTTCATGTTCGGATTTTGTGTGCGAAATCTTTGTTTAATCGATGTCGGGTCTTTCAATGGTATACGGTGTTCTACAAGCGGCGTAACTCCTTTAAGGTGGTTTTCTGGTCTAGAGGTCCGATTTTTACCTAATTTTCAACTTTCTTTTTTTTTTTTTTGAGGTGAAATCAAAAGATAAGTGAGACAATGCTGATATCCTTTTAATCGTCGTTCTTATAGCTACATTTAGAAATATTTTTTTGTCCGAAAATATTGAAGGGTTATTAAACAAAATAGCGCCGAAGATGGTAATGCACGCTGTGCACCGGTAAGCGGGTGGACCTGGTTCAGGTAACTGGGTGGTTTGAAACAGACGAGACTAAAAAATTATTAAAATATATGAGTATAGCTATGGTCGGAACCTTGGAATAGTGAAAAAGTCAAGTTTTCACAAAATGGCAGTAATTTGAAAAAAAAAAGTTAGTAAAAAACGACTTTTTTTTTAATTGAAACGTACATAAAAATCGATATTTTGAAGCAATTTTAACTTTTAAAGGTTCCGACCATAGCCAGTTCATTTCTGTACAAGATAAGCTAAGCGGCATCAAAATTAGTCGAGTAGTTTTTCGGCAATCCAAACACCCAGCCCAATCCAAAAAATGGGACTTTTGGGAAATCGCTTTTAAAGTTTTGGAAAGGGTGCTATACTCGTACACACTAGCACTGTATATTATATATGTGCATTTCGACTGTATGAAATAGTTTCCGGGCAAAATGGTTTCGCCCATATATTCTCCATAATATAAGGTATCGAAATATGCAATAAAAAAAATATCTATCTTATGAAACTTCTAGACCAGAAAACCCCCCTTAACATCATTAAATAACGGTAATTTATTTTCCAAGAATTGAGTTAGATTTTGTTTTCAGGGATAATTTAATAAACAAAGATTGCCTACAACCGTTGACTGGGAGTTTTGATACGTAATGTTGCCAGTAGCAATATCTATGGCGACGTTATAGCTTCGATGTACGTCCATGACCAATTGTGCATCGGTACAGAGCGTCGGTAAACTCTTCATGAACACTTACCGTGTCTCCGTTTGGCATTTGAACTCTTCGCGAGTCGACGATACGGGTTACGTTCGTGAACAAACGGCAGTAAAACTCAACGTCTTCGTTTACGTATGAGCGGGAAGATCCAATGTCGATCAATGCATTTATTCTGCAATCGCCGATTATTATTTGGACAAAAAGTCTATTATCAGTTTCGGTGCCTTTAGCAGGTGAAGAGATTGTACAAAAATCAGCAGTCGTTGTAACTTTTGTGTGTGGTATCACAGGCTCGGACTGGCCGCACACTATTGCCGGTCAGTTACTCCGTCGTTTCCCGCATCAGAGCACGGACAGTCTCGGGAAGTTTACCTTGATTGCCACAGCGTGAACAGGACGGAGCGCCACATTTTGTGCACTCACGTCTACAGTGCAGTTTTGGTTGGTGGAGACTTTCTCGAAGCCCTCACAACCGCTAGCTTCTGTGTGGCCGTGCGAGAATGTTTTAGCTCGCACAGTAACTTCTCGTGTTCTTCGATCCGGTTAATTAAACCCCGAATGTGTCCGAAGTCTGTACGCCGTATGTATTGCCGGAAATAGATTCGTGTACAAACGGAAAAGTGCTTGCTCTGGAGTGAAACCTTCGTGACTACGCATGAGTGACTGTAACGCAGTCATGTAGTCCTCGGATTTTGGTCTCCAGTGACTTACTTCTTCCTCTAAATTAAAGACGTAATCAGTCGGAAGAAAAAATGCCCTGAAGTCTGTCAAGAATTCTTGCCAGGTTTGCCACATGGCTCTATTATTACGATGCCACAATAGTGCAGTACCACGACACAATCCCGGCAGTGGGAATAGCGGTTGGTTACCGGACAACGGCGTTTCAATTCATGGGCGGCTCATTACTCGGGTACCGGGTTTGGGTACATCACTTGAGCGAAAGGGATCCGTGCTTATGTACCTTTTGATGCCGGCATAGGGCTGACTAAGATAGTATCGCATTTATACGGGCATGTACGGACAATCGTACAAGTGACTGTATACTACGATACCGGCTTAGGGCATAACTAAGATAGCATCGCAGTTATACGGGCATGTATGGACAATCGGGCAGGTAAATGTAGACGGAAGAGTTCTTATCAATAGAGTTTACTGTAGAGTCAGTGCAGTTTCCAAGTTCAACTCCGTACTTAGGCTCTGCGGATGGGCTTTCATTGCCGAAATGCGCTGCACTATAACGATGCGAGTGGAGCTGAGAGTGAGAATCGCCCAGCGCACATGTCACCTGGTCGCGCGCAGCCGATAGCGTCGGAACGGGTGCCTTTGCAATGCCCACGGCACAGCGATAGTCAAAGCGTAAATCCACTTCATCACATGGTACAATTATCGAAAAAACATTTCAGACAAATGTTGCTAGAAATTAGAATATCTTCAAGTTATATAGTGAAAATCTTTTTTTAACTCATTTCATTTTCGAGATATTGAAAAAGAATTTTCAAATATATTAATGAGCTGTAAAATTACGTCATTCATTTTATTTTGATATTGATTAGTACTGTTAAGTAAAAGGACGTTTGAAAATTAGAGCGTACGAGAAAATGCTTTGATAAGTTATTCAATTGATACGTTTAAGATAGATTTTGTACTTGACAATTTAAAATATCTGCAGTGCTCTAACCTGGCGTATCTTGTCATAACCCTTGAGGGCACTCTGGGTCGAATCTGTTGTTAACCCGCGTATTCTGAATGGTTAATAAAATATTGTTTGAGCTTAATAAAATACCCTTCTATTTATTCTGTTATATTATTTGACATATCACAAAATTATATATTTTATTATCATAAAACAAAAATTAATTATCTTATATTATTTGACATATCACAAAATTATATATTTTATTATCATAAAACAAAAATTAATTATCATATTATGTTGCTATAACGAAATATGTATATCAACAACATGCTTCCATTTCTTGATAGCAACAACAAATTAAAAAATCACATGTCTAAATATATTTATTAACTATTTTCTAATATGTTGATCGCTTGGAGTGCAGTTTTATATTTCCATCTTTCGAGAATGCTATTCGTTACTGCCTTGGTTAAAAAATTGGTTGTCATCTTCTTTGATTCATTGTACTCGATTTAAATATCTACCTTTTGGACATGATCCTTTACAAAGGAATATTTCCTTTTGACATGTTTTGTCTTCAAATAGAATGTGTGATTATTTATCATTTTTATGGCAGTTTGATTGTCATCTATTATCAACTAGGGTCACCTGTGGGCACCATGTGGCCATATGGTACACAGAATATAGGTCAGTTTTGACGGGTGGAGATTTTTTTTGTAATCTTCATGTAAATCATAGTTACAATATAAAAATACACGGTTTTTCCTTCAGTTTTTCGTTTTACAGATAACAAACCTAAATATATTTAAATATTAATATTTTGATATATTTTTTCAGTTAATCAAATGTCTAAATATGCTTGAATTAACTCATCAAGAATTTGTTTATTATATAATTTAGTTTATAAATTTATTTACTGCATCTATTTGAAGTTAAATATATTGTACAATGCTCATTTAAAATTATTTCATAATTTGAAGCATGGTTTTATTAATTTTTAAATGACTATAAATTATAGAATATAATAAAATAATTAAAGTTTCTGTAATTTGGACGGTTTATTAAATTTGTTAGTAATCATTATTTGCATAAAAGTATGAAATTAATACAATTCATTCTGATAACAAAGTTGGAATAAGCGCGGTAACTTTGAAATACTACTTGATGGCACTTCATACAGTAGTGCGGTGTTCAATGAAGTTAGTAAGCTAGCAAATTAAGCTAGCAGATTTTGCCTAGCAGCAGCAAAATATAATACCCCATTGAATTCCTGTTTCCCGCCAATTTCGGTATTTTTTGAATACGACATCTGTCTTTGATTGAAGTTTATAGTTTGAAGTTATGATATTTGAAACATGAATAAAAAGGTTGTGTTATTCGAATTTCTGAATGACGATGCAACGTCAAAAATAGTTGTACAACTGGTGGAGTGTATTTATTTTCAGAAACAAATAACAAATTCTGTATTAATACATAAATATAATGAAGATGTTTATGTTGGTTTAATAAATAGAAGGGTTTTGCCATTTTTAATTATTAAAAGGCAACTCAACAACTAAATTGACAGTTGTACCTTAGTTATAAAATATTCTAGAAGATGTTAGCGAATAAACCGGCGCAAGCAAGGCTAGCAAGATAAACCAATGAATTTGAAATATATGACGTCACATCCGTTTTGCTAGTCTTTGCTAACCTCATTGAACGCACCTAGTGTAACCGGAGTACATCGTTTTGCTTGATTGTATTCGGTGTTGCACGTTCGTATACAAACACGTAATTTGTAGTTCTATCACGGCCTTAAGATAATTTTCCTGAATTGCATTGTAGCATTCTAGTTTGTATTGTTCGTCAATCAATCTATTACATTATAATTTTACCTCTTCAAAAATCTAATATTATTTCATAATTTGTCTATTGCTTTTATTATATGTTGTAACTGCGGTATTACTGCGAACTGAATAATACAAACAATATTTTGAACATTTGTACACGTTCATTAAAACAGTCTCCATGAATCTATTATAACACAAAAATCGAGATTATAACTTTACTTACGGATTCTGTTTTCTAATTAAATCGATTATACAAAAAATATTTGTATTACAAACCTTTTTACACAACACATTTAATGATTTGATATTTGATTCGTTATTATTTTCGAATCTAATAATCTGGCTAGATCTGAATTTTGCAGTGCCACAGCAGTTTTAAAAGTGATAATGGGTCCTAAGCTAATACACAATTGCTCGAGACACTAAAAATAAGAAAAAATGTATACAACTCGATATGCATTTTCATTATTCGGAATATATTTTTATTGGCATTTTCAATACGGCCTATTTGATATTATACATAACACTCATCTGTCGGCATAGCATGGTAGTTAAAACACTCGCCTCTTAACTTGGAGGTTGTGAGTTCGATTCCCGTCTATGTCAATTAGTATTTTTACAAAATAAAAGCGTTCTACACATACACACTCACAAACATATACATCTGGGTGTTTATATTAATAATACTTTGTCGTTGGCGTACTTTTGGAGTTCTAATTCATTGAGTTTTGCTACGATAGCATTTCCGATTGTTAGTAGATTACATTGCATCTATCAAGTTCTTGTTCTTAGGTGTAATCTTATCTTCTACCATGTTTATTTTGTTTTCCATTTGCTTTATTCGTTTTGATCTTCTAGGGTTTGTGATTGTTCGTCTTTATCATTGGATACTGTATCATTGTTTTCTTCTTCTAGTACTTCTTGTATTTCTTCTTGAGTTTCTGGATTCTGTTGCGCATTTATTTTATTTTCTAGAATTTCTGTATGAGATTTATATGGTTTTCTTGTTGTTTTTCTTTGTGTACAATAAATGCAAGCAGTATTATCGAATATATGTCGATAAACTCAATCCATTTACGACTTCTATTGTTTTCACTTCAATAATTGTTTTATTATTCGGATATCCTTGTTTTCTGTGCCACATTTGAAGTTTTTCTTCCTGCGAAGTGTAGGCTACTTCTTTCTGTTTATTTTTGCTATTATTTGTAACTTCCGCATCTAACTCATATACTCCATTTATTCTCGTACCTGTCATCATCAACGTTCCATTTTACTTTGTAATATTGCATCATTCATCTTGAAATATAATATTGTAACCTTTTTTCTCGAATGCACTTACAGAAATGAGATTTTCGGAAAGTTGGGGTACGTATAACAAATTTAAAATATCAATGTACTTATATTTATAATTTCTGTTATTCATTTTAGTTCAAACTGTTCCTTTTCCTAAAATTTCTATTGATTTACCGTCTGGTAATTTGACTGAGTTGATTTCTGTGCACTCAAATTCGGTAAAATAATTTTTATTGCATGTCATATGGACTGGTGGCCCCTAAATCAATGTACCATTTTGACTTCTTCGCATGATGATGAATTTTGTCTTATGTAACTCGCAGTGCATGAATGTCGAACTCCATTTCGTAATTTTCTTCATTGTTATCGGTCTTCTTGTTATATTAGAGTTTTCAATTTCTTCATCTGCTGTATTGATCTTGTTTTTCCATTTGTTTTCATATATTTTCTCTCTGTTTTCGAAGTGTTGATTTCGATTACTCTCTTCTCGATTGACTCGGTATAATGAATTGTATGATGGATTGTCTTCATATCTTCCCTCTCTGTTTTCGAAGTTCTGATTTCGGTATCTCTCTTCTCTATTGGCTCTAGAGTAATAATTTCGCACAAAATGTACTCGATTCCCGTTTGGCGTCATTTAAGGTTATAACATGCTGCGCTTGGCTTCGATCTAATCCACATAATATTATCGCTGATGCACAAGCATTCTTCCCTTCGTACTCTTCAATTCTCTTAACTTTTTCTTGTTCGCTTTCTGATAACAAGAGTGTTGGTTTATAATTTTCTACCGCTGACCATAATTTCTTGGCTTATAATATTAGATGCATGTAAAGTCTCCATAATTGATCATTTTTATCGTTGAGTTTCACAATTGTTGATACTGAATCCATTTATAATTGATACGTCAATTTGCCTACTCGCACGGACGTATTTTATATTCTGGGACGCTTCCTGAATAATTAGTTCACTTTTTTTTTATTATTACCCTACTCGTATATTCTTTAAATATTCAAGATTTTATACTGGTCTTATAACCTGTTGTTAACCCGCGTATTCTGAACAGTTAATAAAGGATTGTTTGAGGTTGATAATATACCTTTTTATTTATTTTGTTATAATATTTGACACATCACAAATTTATATATTTTATTATCGTAAAACAAATACTATTCTGAACGGTTAATTAAGGATTGTTTGAGGTTGATAATATACCCTTTTATTTATTTTGTTATATTATTTGACACATCACAAAACTATATATTTTATTATCATAAAACAAAAACTAATTATTTATTTTATTTTTTATGTTGCTATAATGAAATATGTGTTTCAACAACAGAATTGGCCCTTTTACTTTTGAGCTTCAATATCGCCATTATGATATTTTAATATCGAGCTTATACATACATCTAGCGAGCACTAGATAATAATACCAGTAGACCAGTTAGCACGTGGCCCGTGTTTTTAGCGTGTGACTGGGAGTTCAGTGATTAGTGGAAGCATTGTATAATTTTGGAGCTTTTTTATTGCATATTCTTCAATTTTGTACTTCTAGTAACACGTAAGTATCGTGTGGAGTGTTATTTTTTTTTATTTTTTTTTTTCATTCTGTATAGCATATAGTTTACAGCCACGTTGACAAATGTATACTTTCTAGAAATTTGAATAATTAAGTTCTGGAATTTGATAAAAGATACTTCTTTGTCAAATGCAGGCAATTACTTGTGGCATTATTAAAAATGAATATATATAAAAATTGATTTATGGATCAAGGTTAATCTTAATATCTTAGTAAAGAGCTCATCTTTTTGGTTTTTGCCTAAGCCAGAGATATTACGTTACACTCTCAATTTTTTTGCTACTGATGATGACAATTTAGTCAAAATACGTATTTAGCGTATTAAAATACTTTGTGGTAAAGGGTTTTCATTATTATTATTTTAAGTAATCAGTCACAAAATCCAAACTAATTTGTTTATTGTGATATGAGTTTTGTTTATTGCATTTGTGGGTACATTTTCAGTGATTCGACTCATAACAAGACATTGAATGCTAATGGAGAATGCACTTAACCTAGATTTAACTGTTCCGTGTACAGTTCTGTTAACACTGGAAACGGATTGATTAATACCCGCCACTGCGATTTGCAAAGCCCTTTTGTTAAGGTCAAGTTTTGTTGCTAACGAATCGGTTATAAAACAATATTGAGAACCAGAATCAAGAAGTTTTCGGAATTCAAAAAGATTACCCTTATTATCATAAACATTAATTATGGCAGTAGTTAGTAGTGAGTTGATTACGAGTTTCTTTTTGTTATGATTGACTTTTACTTTGTAGCTGACGTGACAGGTGACACATGCGAGATTGATTTATCTGAATTTGTGTTCTTGTGTGATTTGTGATATTATTGGATCGTAGGCAATTTATACCTAGATTTTGCTTCAATGAATCGTTGATTAGCGGACATTTATGAATTTACCGCATTGATAAATCCAATGAGATTCTGTGCTTATTCAGTATTATAAGTTAACAGATTTGCAGATATGAACTATTTTATTTGATGCTTGTTACTTTTTGTTGTTATGCTTAATTTGTCTGATCTTGATATAGCATCTAATATTTGACTTCTTTGTGATAAGATATTTGTCATGTTATTAAATGTAGGGATGCAGTTTATAAGTAAATTAGTCCCATGTCTAATTAGTTGTAGAATCTAATTTTCTTGTAATAGAATTATATAAAAGATCATCCCATTGTTCGATAGGACGTTTTATACATTTGAAAGCTCGAATATGTTATGGGAATGCCATCTAGGATTTGACGAAAAGCATAAGTTTTGTATAGTTTTGAATGATAATCCATTTATTATCATATCAATCACGTAGCATTTCCCAAGCGGATTCATAGTTAACTGCGTTTGTTTCTAATAATTGTAATATTTCAGCAGCATCAATCTTCAAACATGATTTTAAGAGGAATCACCATGGTTGTCCGTCCTTACAAGTCGGTGTAAAGGGGGAAGCGCACGAATATTGTAGCGCCATAAGAGCCAATGCTCGAATTTTTAGAAATAAGTTAACATTAGTTTGGAATATCTGATGTCATTTATTACTATTTAATTTAACGTGTTATAATTGAAAAGATATATATCTTTTTAATAGAAGAGATTCGTTTATAATAAATGCATCATATTTAAAATTGAATAACAAAGTCTTAAATACTATTAATGCATATTCTTCATTATAAAATCGTTATTTAACAATTAATTTACATGTATTTATATTAATTTTATATTATTTTAGCAATTAAAGCAACTATTTTCAAATGTCCATATAAGGACAGGATAAAGGGCAAATATAGAACAAAATAAAAAACAAGCACTGGCGCTAGCGCCAGTGCTACCAGCTCGCCGTCCCGGCACAACAATAAATTCAAAACTATAAGCGATAGCAATTATTATAGTACAAAATTTATTGTTGTTATGACATTTCAGCGGCATTTAATATGATATTAATAAATTTCTAAGTTTACGTATTTAATTCTAAATCATCGACATTATAATCACATTGAACCAATCTTACCAATTATGATCCCGATATTTATTTATTCCTGTACCACAACAGTTTTAATTTCCAAAAACCCCACATTTAAAATTGCACACATGAGTAACGTTAATTTCGTTCGTTTCGTGATTAGCCAAGGATATTAAAAATTATTTGATGAACATTTCCTGATTTTATTAATTTAAACACAGAAGCAAATGGTTTAGACATTGAATAATATAACCAAACAAATAACTGTCACATAGACATAACTTCTTTATATCAGTAACAGAAGGCGATCAATGTCAGATATACTTCAAAATATATTTTTATAATTTTTATAAGCCTATAGGCTCACAATTTGAAAAAACTTTAATGACATAAAATAACTTAGAACTTATATTAGAAAATTCTAAAAAAATTAAAAGTTGACTAAGGGCAGTATTTAGGAAGGTTCCAAATTTTGGGGGCCTATAACGCCGGCCATGTACTGACGATTGGATTTAAAATGCGACGGGAACCTCACGGGCATACAAATTATATGTATATTCCAAATTTCAGTAAAATCGACCCGGAACTTTCAGACGAGTTGCGGTCACAAACTTTTTTTGTTTGTGACCGCAACTCGTCTGAAAGTACAGGGCCGATTTTAATGAAATTTGGTATACATATAATTTTCATGCCCATGATGTTCCCGTCGCATCCAATCGTCAGTACAGGGCCGGCGTTATAGGCCCCCAAAATTTGAAACCTTCCTAAATACTGCCCTTAGTCAACTTTTAATAATTTTAGAATTTTTTACTATAGATTCTAAGATATTTTATGTCATTAAAGTTTTTTCATATTGTGAGCCCATAGGTTTAAAAAAATAATATAAATATATTTTGAAGTATATCAGACATTGATCGCCTTCTGTTAGTGAAATGAAGAAGTTATGTCTATGTGACTGTTATTTGTTACGTTATATTATTCAATGTATAAACCATTTGCTTCTGTGTTTAAATTAATAAAATCAGGAAATGTTCATCAAATAATTATCAATATCCTTGGCTAATCACGAAGCGAACGAAATTAACGTTACCCATGTGTGCAATTTTAAATGTGGGGCTTTTGGAAATTAAAACTATTATAGTACAGGAATAAATAAATCTCGGGATCATAATTGGTTAGATTGGTTCAATGGGCAATGTGAGTATAATTGTTTCGTTTGTGCCAAAATTAAAAACTACCCGTTTTTCCCTTTGACACTGCAGATACTTTAAATAAATCACAAACAGTATTGAACTAAACTTTATTCTGTTTTAACTATACAAGTCGTACATAAGAACACACCATTCTATAAAATTAAACAGCTGACTACTCACTTCTCCGCTACAGTACCAAAAAGAACAGTGGTAGTTTCAGTGTTGCCAACAGTAGTTATTTCAAATTAGATCTTTAACACTCTCCCACCTGAGACATGACAACAATGCATGTCTTACAACATAATACAAACTAAATCTACATTAAATATCTATTCGGACGCTTAATTTTCCGCCCACAACGTGACATTTGCGCACCCATTTTCACGTCAACAACACTATCCTCACTGAGCACGGGTGCTGCCATCTCAGGTAGTTCTTCCTCTTCCATGGTGGATTCGTTATCTCCTTCTTCCTTCTGTTCGATTGAACTGCTGATGCATTCAAGCGGGTAGATCCGCTGAATCGGTCTTAGCAACAGACCATTAGTAGTCTGCACGCGAATTAACCGCACGGCACTATCTTTTCCCGGAAGTAATTCCACAACCCGACCCAGGGGCCAATCCATACGTTTAATATTGTCATTCCCGATTAAAACTATATCACCAATCGAAACACTACGTGTCTTTTTCGCGGTAAATTTCTGATTTAACTGTCCCAAATACTCTGACCGGAATCTACGACGCAGATCTTCCCTTAACTTCTGCAGATGATTGATCATGATTGATCATGGTAATGACATGAGCCTTCTTTCTTTCTTTGATGATCTCTTCTTCATCGCTTACAGGCTCCTGTTGCGGCCAACTCTCTGGCGGAAACCAAAGCCATCGTGGACCTTCCCACCATCGTGATTGCACTAAATACTTAGGCGAACAACCACGCGAAGGTAGGTCCGCTGGGTTCATTTCCCCAGGAACATGTCGCCATTCTTTCATAGAAGTGAGCTGTCTGATTTCTTGTGTGCGATTCCACACAAATGTTGACCATCGGATCGTCTTATCCATGCTAAAACTACAGATGAGTCACTCCAGAAATGCGATTCTAAATCGCAATCAAAATTTCCTTTTATTGCATTGTACAATCTGGCTGCAATACTAGCCGCTAAAAGTTCCAGTGTCGGAATGGACAATTTCTTTAGCGGTGAAACTCTTGTTTTAGCCTGAATCAGGAAAACTCACGAGCTCGTTTGTCTCGACTCGCAGAAAAATAACACAAGCGTAGGCATCCTTACTTGCGTCGCAAAATATATGTAGTCCTAGCTTTTGGGTTTCATCTGAATTACCCATAATCCACCTAGGTATCTTTATTGTCGGAAGAAGAGATACTTGCTCACACCATTTTTGGAAGACAATCTTACTTTCCTCGTCGACCTCCACATCCCATCCAATCCTGCTTTCCCACATTTTCTGCAGCAACAGTTTTGGGAACAATGTCGCTGGGCAAGTGAATCCAATCGGATCAAAAATCCGTTGCGCTGTAGAAAGTATTGTTCGCTTTTTCGTCAACAAATCCTTCTTTTCCTCAAAGGAAAGTTTCTGCGCTTTAAAACACTTTTCTGTCATATGATTGCCATCACAAAATACGCAATTGATAGTTTTCGCATTGTTCATTAAACCAGCCGCTGTATACGAATCATGTTCGCTTGTTCTACCTTTAGCACCTCTTGGTTTCTTATCCGAAATCCCTCCTTTAAAACCTTCCACTGCCAACGCGATCCTTTCTTCTCCTTCGACTTCTGCCTTCAGAAATTGCATGAGTCTGCTTAAGCGATCTTTGAGGTTGGTATCGGGTTTGTCTGAGAATTCGGCAGATCGTTGCCATACACGCAAGAGTTCTTCTGGTAGGCAAGATTCTACGAGTGGGTAAAGCATGGCCGTGCACGTCTCTGTCGTTATACCCAATGACTCCAAGGCTCGTAGTTGCGTTTCTATTTTGTCGTATAGGGTAGAAATGCCGCACTTGGTTTGATCGGATAAGGCGTTGCCTAGTACTAACTTTAAGAGTTCTCTCACATAAACTTCAACGAGCAGATCTTTCCTTCCAAAGCGTGCCTTCAAACTGTCAATAACTTTTTCATAGTTCTCCTCCGTAGGAGGGAAGCTGTCCACAAGGTCTCTTGCTCGCGTCTTAGGTGTTATAGCCAATAAGAGATACTGAAACTTGTCCTCTGGTACCAGATCCGTTGCTTCATCGATTTTCTTAAATTGACTCCAAAATGGCAGCCATTCTCGTATGTCACCACCAAACTTGATCATTTGTATTTGAGGTAACTTGAATTTTCTCACATTTATGTTGCTCCGACCATACTCACTAACCTGTGTGTTCAATCTGGTCATTAATTCACTTTTCTCGAAAACAATTTTATTAGAGCGAACTTTTATCCTAGTGAATTTGACCGCATACTCATCACAAGCGGTGACTTCTGCGGATAACTCCTCTTCACTAAAGTCTTGTTCCATCATTAAACTAAACACTTCATCGTTACATGATTTTAACGAGTCATATTTCTGCTGCAATAATTCGTTTTGCGTTTCCATTTCCGTGATATCCGGTTCCGTGTCGTCCAACAATGTTTCTAAGTGATTACCGACTCTAGTAAACGCACTACGAAGTACCGCTCGCCGTTTCCGCAATGTTTCCATAATGAGCAAGTGAATTGTTCTTTTTTACTAACAATACTGTTCGTATAAGACCGGTAAGTCTTTTTGAGTCACCACACACTGCGCGTATCGCACACCGCGTCTCGCGTACAAAATGTCGGATCGCACTCACTTTACTTACCGCGTCACCAGTCCTGTCACGGTCACCAAATGTTTCGTTTGTGCCAAAATTAAAAACTACCCGTTTTTCCCTTTGACACTGCAGATACTTTAAATAAATCACAAGCAGTATTGAACTAAACTTTATTCTGTTATAACTATACAAGTCGTACATAAGAACACACCATTCTATAAAATTAAACAGCTGACTACTCACTTCTCCGCTACAGTACCAAAAAGAACAGTGGTAGTTTCAGTGTTGCCAACAGTAGTTATTTCAAATTAGATCTTTAACAATAATATCGATGTTTTAGAATTATACACGTAATCTTTGAAATTTATTAATATCATATTAAATGCCGATGAAATGTCATATCAACAATAAATTTGGTATTATAATAATTGCTATCGCTTTTAGTTTTGTATTTATTGTTGTGACCGGGCTCGCCGGAACGGCGACCTGGTATCACTGGCGCTAGCGCTAGTGCTTGTTTATTGGTTATATTTTCCAATGTATAAACTATTTGCTTCTGTGTTTTAATTAATAAAATTAGGAAATGTTCATCAAATAATTTTCAATATCCTTCGCAAATCACGAAACGAACGATATTAACGTTACCCAAGTGTGCAATTTTAAATGTGGGGTTATGGAAATTAAAACTTATGGTACAGAAATAAATAAATGTCGGGATCTTAATTGGTTAGATTGGTTCAATGGGCAATGTAAGTATAATGTCGATAATTCAGAATTATATTCGTAAACTCAGAAATTCATTTATTTCATGTTATATGCAGAAGAAATGTCATCAAACAATCAAGACAACATAAACCAAATTTGAAAGACTCGTCGTATATTAAAACATTACTGTATAAATCAATAATTTGAATATGTTCCAATAATGAATTACTATCCTTATTAGTATTGTATTTATTGCGATTGGGCTCGCCGGACCGGCTAGCTGGTAGCACTGGCGCTAGCGCCAGTTCTTGTTGCTTTAAATTTTAACATTCGCTGACTGCGATAATCATGAAATTCCTTTCCACAATATATATTTATCAATCTAAATCCGTTTTCTAGTAAATAGTACGTGTTTGGAGGAAACTTTTCAAACAAAAGTTATAACTATCACTTTTTCTCTATTTCATGCTGTTTTTGAAATAGTAAAACACGAAGTAAATAAACCACTGGATTAAATTTTGTGTTTCAATTTTGAAGGTTTACTTCCGGGTTGCATACAAACCTTGCATTACAAGTTTCATTTACTTAACTGCAACTGCATTTTTGCTGTAAATCGCTTAGATACACACACACATATAAATCATCTCGAAAATTGCCTATATCGTTTCAGAATAGCTTAAAACGTGAATTTCCGTAAAAAAGAAAATTCAAATTATTTCATAATAGCATTTCTTCCTGTTTGTCTTTATTCAAGAAAGTCAATATACTACAAAATTGCTATATTTTAAAAATAGTGTTATTTTAATAATATTCATTTGAAAATGTTGAACTCACCTAAAACCAGAAATGTGGTAGAGGAAACTTTATGTATGAGTCAAATATACAACACTACATGTTATATTATTGTTTTGCTAGTTCTAACTACTGTAAATTGAATATCAATATTTTTTGTATATTTTTGATATAACAATATATATTAAGATATATGCTACACATAGGTAATATGTAATAAGCTCCATTGTAAGGCATCGTAGATTTTTCAAAAAGTAGGGTTTTATAATATGAATTATGTAATTCATCCGTTGAGCACAAACATGCCATGTCCGGAATAATAATGTAAAATATTTGATGTTAGATCGCACTGTATAATTTTATACATTTTTCTACAAATACGATTTCAACTTTTCTTCATTTAATTATTATTGCATGCATAGTTCTAAAAGATAAATCTTATAGAAAATAGTGCGATAATGGGTTGAGAATAACTTTCAAAACTGATTGATCTCATTTCTAGGTATATTAAATGATTTAACTTATTAGGGAAGGGATATGTGTAATAACACAAATCGATTGTGCCACAGTTGAACCTTTGGTGTTTAATTAATTTAACATTCATTGTAATTTGATTTTTGGATCAACTAATGTCAAAAGCAGCAAGCGTCAGCGAAATAACTTATAATGTGTATGTTTCTCGGTGTGCAGAGGTCGGACGGGTCATGGCCCAGCAGGGTGAAGACCGAGCGCTAGCTGTACCCCCAGCGCTCGGCATGGCAATACTCGGGAGGTTGCCAAAATTGCTCCCAATGAACATCGGAGTAGCATCAACGGTAACCAGCTGATGATTGCGCTCACTTCAACAGATACTTTTACAACAAACTACAATAACACATATACATGATACACTACACATTCACCATAAATTAGGAAATATAAATCACCAGTATTACCAAGGAAACTGGTGAATCACAACAATAATGTGTTAATTGGTGATAATAAATATCTAATAACCATCACTACAGATCAGTTATTTTGGCTAGGCAGCTGACATGCGGGTCAAGATATTCAAAGAATATTATTGATCAGTTGTAGACGTAAAACTAAAATATTATACGCTAAATATGTTAAATTAAGGTCTCCTTATACAGATTGTAGATAACCGGATGTAACTTTAGGTATTCTTGATAAGTGTAAAATATAATTTTTTAATGTTGACGATTTTCGTTGGAAAATTATATCTTAATCACAAATATACATCTAAAGATATTCCTAAAGTTATGTTCTAATTAGCAACTTGCGTAAACCTGCCTTAATTCTATTTTAGCAGTTGTAAAGAACAAGCAAGAACATACATAAAATAAGTGCGCATGGTCAGTCGCCATGTTGAAATAGTTGGCTGTGTTTCTCTATATCTTTATCATATTCGCCTATTTTCCATATTGTGAAAACCCTGTTTAGATAAGTCGTGTTCCTTTTAATCATAAGGCAACAAATCTTCTTGTTAGATATAAGAACATCATAATCCATAAATATTACGGTTATTTGTTTTATGGGAAAAAAAAAAGGGCTATGATATACTGAGTGATACTCCTAAAATACGTGTGCTCTCTAATCTATCTATCTCTGTATAAATGTTGTTCAGTGTAGGGTGGCCAGGCAGCGTGACTATCACAAAAAATATCAGACATGTCTTGCTAATATAACCTTGCCTTCTTATTTTTCATTCTTGATCTGTCTGTAAAATATTGCGATTTCATCTTTCCTACATCCATAAATACATAATCTATATATATACCAGACTAAATGTATTCCAGTAATTTTTAGGTGCAGATCTTGCTTTGAAATATATTATTCTGAATTTATGCAAAGCAATATTCGTACAACTACTAAAATGTGCTCATTATAATTGACTATTTTGCAATGGAAATTGCTTTTCTGGAATTTTAATATTACTGTGCACATCTAACATGGAAGTGCACTAGTGTTACAAAAAGATTCATGAAAGATATGAAAGCAAGGTTTTGGCATTAGTATCTATTTGTTTCAAACATAGGTCGATGTCCAACTATGCAGATCTCACATTGAAACCTGCCATTGTTACATAGAAGCAAATGTAGTTGTGACTCATATTCCCACACATTAATATAAACAGCTTATGAATTCAAATTTTGCAGGTAATAATAATTACGAGAATAAAATTGGTATCAAAACCTAATTGTTTAAATATCAAGTCAATATAAATAATGCAATAAAACTCAAATCCGCATAGTCAATAATCTAGCTGCAGCTTTGCATAAATTAACTGGAACTACATCTGAAAATATTAGCTGTTTTATTAATGAGAGCACAAAAGTATGTCGTTGTCAGTTAAAGCTACAATGCGACTTGTCTGTGTCATACCACGTGCCACTATCGCCAAAATAAATACGCGACGACAAAATATACTTAACTAGATCGCTATACATATTATGATGATATTATACAGTTACTAGATAATGGAAAGCTAATTTAGTTAAAGAGAACGCTTAGGAATATACATATAAAACATGTCTTTGATAAAAATGGAAGAGAACGGTGAAGCGTGAGTGACAATATTTTAAATATATTAAATAAATATATTGTAAATTTTTATTTGAATTGAGACATGTTGTAAATTTAGGTAAAATGTATATTGTGATTCGAATATATCACATTATCTATTAGCAAATGATGTGCTATAATATAATTAATTATACAAATTAAATAGTTAATGAATTCATTAGCTAACAAAGTCGACCCGACCAAGTTAACGCATACGTTTGTCTCATTTCCCTAATTCAGTCACTCATGCGTTTTCACTGCGCGTGCGTGTGCACCGTCGTTTGATTTGTATGTTTGTAACGTCACCGACAGCTCCGTACTGCCGTTTAATCCTATCGTATATATTATGTTCAACGTCCGGTACCGTTCCTCTTCCTAATGTTATATGTATACAAAAACACAGTCTTTCCCCCACTATTGCAAACAATACTAATTGAGCCCATTTCAGTAACCCCTAACATTTGATCTTAAAATGAGAAAAATTGAATTGCACAAAATATACGTTGAAAATACATGGTACTTCAGGTTGACGTTAAATATCAATATCTCGTCAATTATTTATGATAATAAGTAAATACTTGTCAATGTAAGAACTATATTCAACATTATTTTAGCGCACCTACAAGATATATGGAGATATTTGATATATGTATTGTCAGTAGTACTTAGTTAATTAGTTATTCATAATTTATTTTCTGCAACTTAATTGAGTTCAAATTCAACTCGATATAAGTATATATTATTTAAAAAAATGTAAAGGGTATATTGAAATGGTTATAAACAAATTGGCAACAACAAATTGAGAATATTTGTGTTACTGGACCAAAAATAACTGCCTATTTTGAATTTAGTCATATATAAACTAGGTCTTGTTAATAATCAAGAGTTCACTGAAGATATTTCGAATGCCAGAGGACTTACCGGTACAGTCTGAATAAGTTAAAAATTAATTTGAAATACTAAATATTAGGTTTTTTTGCTTAAAGTTCATCATACAAAGAACTAAACAACTGACTCATTTAGCTACACTGACTGAATACTCATACGTCAATTGAGAATAATTCGTTAGTGTTACTTGTAGAGGACGGAGTGTTTTTTAAATGTAAAATAAGATATTTTTTCGACAATTATTTTCAAAAGCTGGTTAGTTTAAAAACAAATTAATAAATCGCAGTACAAATTATATCTCTAGATTGCCATAATTGAAAGTGATTGAGAAGATATAAACAGATACAATGATTTAATCATAAATTCTAACCTAATTAATACAATAATCAAAATATTTTTTAAATCAAAGTATATTAAAAAGAAGAACAGTTTTGTTGATGAATTTTAAACATATAAACCTATAGTATTCGGCCTGGCGAAGAATTTACATAGAAGTATTTGTTTCATTTGGTAACACTGTTTATAACCATAGTTCTTCTATGCGTATATATTTCCTCCTTATTAACAAGATATGCAATGTCATTTATTCATTCTCGGAATGCATTATTCCTATCGCAATAAACATTATAAATAAGCAAAATACATTGATAACATACATTACTGTCATCTGTCAGTGCGTAATAAATGTGGAACTGAACAGGAAAAAAAAAGTGAACAAAAAATTAAAAGAATCAACTTCCTTAAATTAAATTTAAATTTGTATAAATGCTTACATAAGACAACACGTAATTTAACATCTAAAATTTAAATTAAATTAATTATTTTTTCTTTTAAAGTAGTAAATACAGATGTCGATATTTTTGTCAATCAGATCAGGCAAATGTATTAATAATTTAACAATAAAACGGTAAAACCAGCTGTCCTATTTTGTCCATACAGTATACAATACTCTCAATTTGACACTAACTGTAGATCAGACATGACAAATCGCGGCTCATGACAAATATCAGCTAATTATTTTAAATGTACATATCAAAATTGTAGACCATGTCTGATTGTAGCTCACTAACCTTTCAGTTTAGGATGGGCGGCTCTGTATTATTGTGTACGGGTATGATCTTCAAAACTACAGCTGTTCTAAGTCACATCTACCAGATTGTGTTAATAATCTGACTAAAATTGAATAACGTTCATTTTAATTATTGTAATATTTTATCGAAAAAATGTGTTTCATGGCATCCGCTTAAATAGCCCAAATTTACTCTACCAATATTTATACCAAAACGATGAATTTGGTCAAATATGTATATGCAAACGGTTAATCAGACTGTGCAGTGTTGCACGGTAAGCGTTCGTTTATTCCCTTTTGTGCAGCCTGTGCTTTACAGCGAGCGTTTGGTAAATGACGTGCAGTGAGGTTTCTGCTGCACAATCAGCCCAAGCAGATCATGATCTGTGTGTAAACTGTTATGCACAGAAATTTACTCAAGAAATTCGTATAATTAACCCGCAAAACAACTTATTGTGCCGACAATTGTATGTTGATGTTTCATGCTATAAAACGTCTAAAAAATTAGTATTTGTGTGCGATTCTTGTTCAGTAACAAATAAAAGATATGAAAGAAATGATACGGTACATGGTAACACACACACATACATTATTTTATTTTTAGAAACAATAATTTAAAGTAAATTTTTTACTTTTAAACTTAACACTTCGACAAAAAATATAGTTACGTTTTAAGTGATATGTTCGCTGTTAATTGACATAATTTGCACAGACCATTCGTTTTATACAAAACTGCACAGTATCCACATGATATTACACATACACAGCACAGTACTTGCACTGCTCAGAATAACCGAACGCACCTTATATATCATTATTGCAGGAAACTAGTGCATTGCTAGATAGATAACGCTACTAACATTGACTAGAAAACCAGTACGGTAAACGTATTTATTTGGTACTTTTAGATACAACTTCCAAGCAACCTTAATCAAATCTAGGTTGGTATCAAAAAAACATGCGATTAAAATGCTACTTGCCAAACAATATATGACATATATAAAGAAAACACTATTTGTGAGTGGGCTCGGAAGTTTAACTTAACAACCTAGCAAAATGCTGGAGCGACAGGGCTACTTGTAGGTTTGTTCTGTGTTGGTTTAATACTACCAAATGAACAATTTTAACCTGCCATGTTACTCAAAAAGTCCCAAATAAATACGGCAAATATTGTATAAGTTTGAGGCGTAAGAAATTTGTTATGCTAGGTAGTATAATTTGGTCGAATGAATATATATATTTATATGATCTATAAGTAAACCAAAATAATTATGTCTCTTTAAAAGAAACACACTAGCATAATAATTTTATGCTATACTGTACTGTACTGCTTGAACTATCTATCAAACAATGTCAATTATCATTGTTTTTTAGTTGCCTGTAATAATGGTATATTTATATATATGCATATTTGGGCAAATTAATCATTGGAAGCATATATATTTTGGCGATTTCAGCAGATGCCTGTTTTATAACACAATGAATAGAACAGCGATAGCCAGTTTGATTACAGTTGTAGAACAGCTGTGATTTTAAAGATCTTGTGTACAATACAAGTTGGCCATCCCTGCTATAGTTGCTACCTATGCTCTTTTCCAAATACATATCCCCGATCGAGTGTGACGCCTTCACGTGTGCGCCAATGAAACATATCGTGCGATCATTGACAGAGATGTAAGCTTCGTACCGAAATGTTATATGTGTCGAAAAAAGTAAACCAAATAATAAATAAATTTATAAAAGAGAAACGCACATCGCCAAATAGACAATTATATCAAAATATATGATCACACTTTGTACAGCTATATTTCGTTATATTTAAAATAGAGCGTGCGTATTAGCGTAATTTAGAGGTCTTTGTTATTTGTTTATAATTCATTGGTGATTCGAGTGTATTTGTAGCATCAGCCTTGCACATAGTATATTGTATAGCACTTTGAGAGTACCTTAATCTACTTACCCAAGCTCAATTGTTTCCTTTAACCTTGTAAACTATGCAACCTCACCTGCATACTGCACCTCCAACGGAAACTGGATTATATGTAGGTGAAAAATAAATATATCCCTTTTGTGAAAACAAAATTATTTAAATAACATCGCGTATCTTGTTGAAGATAGAAAATCCTGCACGGTATATTATGGCATAGTTATATGAAATGTTTCCATTTGGTTAGTTTACTCATTATATGAGTAATATAAAATATATTAATTCAAATTATAATTTTAAATACTTTGAGCCTTGAATTCTCAATAAAATACGGCAAATTTCATTTAATCCGTAAAACAAAAAGTTACAATTTCTGTTAATAGATTTTTTTCCACAGATGCCGTCGTTTCCCTAATCCGAGCAAACTTCTAAATTTTAACCACACGTTATCTCTATAAATGCAAATAGAAGAACAAATGTGGTATATGTGCATGTAATATTGGTTTCAGTTTCCGTAGGATGCTCAGTATTCAATCAGAGCTAAATATAAATATATATAAATATATATATATATATATATATATATATATATATATATATATATATATATATATATATATATATATATATATATATATATATATATATATATATATATATTTATAAATATATTAACGAATATTGTAATTTGTATGTATTCAAAAATGAAAAATAATCGCGTGCAGTGTGTATTCGATAATATTGGTTTCATCAAAAACCGTCATAGAACAATAATTTAATTATGAGTTATGTAATTTGTCTATCCACAAAACCTGTATAATTCATATAGGATCAATAATAACCTATTGTGTAAGCTATTCAATAGGTATCTAGATTTAATGAAACACGAGTAATGGTGTATGTGAGGGTGATGCATTGCACAGTTCCTCGTTCCCGCATGTTCGTTACGTCTGCTCTTGAATCAGCGAATACACGTGACGTACAAGTGTGACATATAGGAAGCGCGTGTTTAGTTGTGTCATTTCCAAATGTTATGAAAACTCTATACAATTTCATACTGTTTTTTACTATAATGCAAATCGACGTATGTTTATACATATATTTCTTAAATCGTATACATACGAACTATGATGTGAGATTATAAAATAGCCTAATGTTTGATATGTTAGCGGTGAATAATAATGAAATAAAATCAATTATTGTGTTAGCTATGAAGAAAATCATCATCTTTTAGCTAGATAGGTATACGCTTTTCGCTTTAGAATCTTAATTTACCAATTCACGTTTTGCTGACTTGTATATTACTAAAGTTATTGCACATAATTATGTCACTTCATTTACGCAACCAAGTCACTCTTCTACAAATGAATATTTGCTGCATTTACAGGTGATATATAAATAAATACAGAATTCACATTTTGAAAGATACTTTTAAAATTATTAGTGTGAGTTTTGTAACATAGAATAAATTCCTTCGGGCTCTCAGTGCTCAGTATTTGTTTCAGGGAATTTAGGATAGTTAAGTATTGAAATGTAAATAGTCTATGATATTTAACTATTAAGTGTCATTTTGGAAATTCACAATAATGCTAATGCATACATTACCATTAAGATATTTATACAATATTATCGTTCTAAAATAGAATGGGCTTGTTACAGAAATTATTATTAAATTACTGCAACAAATCCGTCACTTTCTGGCGAAAATTAACCCTAAATTTCCGAAACACTACTATGGTTATGAAATAAATATTTTACAGCTATTTATCAAACAAATTGATTTGAATAGAGATACAAATATATATTTTCTATAGTATGATATCAAATACTAACAGTGTTTTTCTTATTTGAATCTTTCGATTGTACTTGGATAGTTTGAAGAAAAGTCAGCAAAACCGTGTATAATCTTATGTGCGAGCAAATTGTTGTTATTTTTTCTTGTGTCATGTTGAAAATTGTGCGCTACAGAAAAAAACTGCAAACGTTTTAGTGATTAATAATTGTAGAGAAATTTATCTTATCGAACATATTCCCTTATATCATCTCCTCATTACTGTATCATTGTCCGCAATGTGAGATGAAGCAACAAGAGAATAACATGCAATACTATAGGAACAGAATTTGGAGATATTAACAATTATCTAATAAATCATATACCGTAAAACTTAAATAACTAAACTTCTTATACGAACTCATGAGATGCCCTCACCCGAAACATTACGGGTATTGGTGTTACATGTTATTGTCTTGTAGTGTTCAGATAAACATTGAAGTTACTAAAAAATCACATATCATTTCATATCAGCGTTGATGACAACTAGTCTCCGTAAATACCATATCTAAATGCTCATCATTTCACGCTTAACAAACAATGTCCCCCTTTATTTAAACTCTTATTTTTATCACTCATATTACACAAACCCTTATTTTGTTAATTTTTATAATCCACCTCTGTAATAGAGATGACCAATATCCAATAGTCAGATTATTACATAACGATAATTTAACAAAAAATTATCAAAATAGATTTAATTTGAACAAATAAAAACTGTCCGTGTGTGTTCTGTATGGAGTATACCGAAACATGTTTCTTTAATAAAAACAATACATGAAGAAAATAACTTTTATTTTATACCCTTATTCCTAAATCATGTTAACCAATTTTTGTAGATAACCTGGAAGACTTCAATATAGGTAAGCGATTTGAAATAAATTATAATTTAATACCAATAATTTACCTTATGCTTATAATAACAATAATATTAATAATAAACACTGTATATGAAGTTTTACGTAGGGTATTCCTCGATTTGCGGGTATTCGCATAGCGTTTGCTCGGTAGACACATGAGTTGTTCATTCTTGTGCAAAGATACAACATACTGCACTATTAACAACAAGGGCGTTGTTTGACCATTTCAGAGTGGGATAATCGGTGCCTTCTCCCTGTTTTTCCCAAAATATATTCTGTAAATATAGATATACCTACGGAATATTCCTATATCAATTTTATATTGATAATTATACAACTACGGCGTGTAATTGAACAATTTTTTAAATTTTTATTCATTGGTTATAATAATTCTGTTTATATAATTGTTATTTAGACACGTGTCGTAATTAATTAAAATATTGTGAAACAACCAAGTGTTCCTTTAATTAAATTGTAATTTAATATTATTTTGTACGAAATATACTCGTATATTATTTTGCGATATCATAAATCAAAATAAAATACGGATAAAAACAAACTAGGCTACATTGCATAGAAAATGCAGTTTCCAAGGAAGAAGAAATCAAAAATAGATAATATTTCTTTAATTATAACATTATTAGGTCTTTCAAATTTACACTAACAACATTTCTCATTTTGTATAACGTAACTGAATAGGAAATAATTTGGCAATCCCCCACCCTCGTATAAAAATTCTAACTACGCTCCTGATTATTTGTAGGCTGTAACAGTTATGATGCAAGCAATATAGTGCTGGGTTTAGGTTTAAAATATTTTTTCAAAAAACTCACGGTTTCATCAAACAAATTTACAAAACTAATCGATTAGTATCGATATACTTTGAAAAATATCGATATTTATCGATAGTTATTGCTAATTAGCGATACATATCGTAAATTATCGATAAATATCGCTATTCATGTCTAAGTAGGTAGTTTTGATTTATAGCTTTGGTTCAAAATATTATTTAAATGCTCTTAGTCAGTACATATGAATGCTTGCGCTATTAGATTCCCAAAGCGAAGGTGCCACATGTGCAGCATTATGTGCACATAATGTTGCTGAACAAATAGATGCTTATGTAATGAAATTATTTCCACAAGATCAACAATCTGGTATACGAGAATTTTGTCAAAATTTATTTCACAAATCATGTTCACATAACATAAATATTTTTATTTCATATATTTTGTTAATATTCAATACGTTGTGTTTCAATATCTAACATGGAAATATCTGGATAGTATTGCACTAATTGATACTTTTTCATATTGTTGGTAGGCGTTAAATTACCGTTATATTTCATTTTAATTTAATTTTCAAAAGTACACCATCTTATTTTATTTAATACGCCATTGTAGTGGAAATCTTTTTTAAGGGGGCATTCACCTTTTGCGGTTTTAAAAAATCGATATTTTTTTTTGCAGAATAGGACACTTTGAAGTGTTGACTATAGGTCTCTGAAGCCGTTTTTTGAAATTCGAGTTGGAAATATGTGAAATTACGTTTTAAACAAAACAATGTTTTTGCAAAAGCACGGCGTTTTCGCGCGCGCCAATCTGAAGGTGAAACTTTAAACGCGTTTTTCTCGAAACCATATTTTTTAAGTCGCGCGGTAAAATATCTCGACAACAAATTAACCGATTTAACTCTCGATAAGTGCATCTTAAAGGTAATAAAATTCTCCAAGAGTTGATTCTCGACAAAGTGTGTCCGACAGTTGTTAATATTTTTTAAGGCCTGCCAAAGGAGAAAAAAAGTAGCAAAACATAACTTTTTTCGTATGATGGTCGCCATTTTGCTAATTATGGTCCAAATGGACCACCCGAAAGTCAATTCCTAGACAATTTAATATACTTTAAAACCCTTATTTCTTATTTTTTTTTCAAACAACTGGGACCAGAGTTATGCTACCGCGCGCCTAAATTGAGCTGCCCACTTTGGACCTGGACATCTTCGCCGGGGCTGAACGTACCCGACTTTAAAAAATACTTTTTGAAAGAGAAAAGTTAAATAAATACGATACAAAAAACCGCATGCGAATATATCAAACGTACCCTGAGAAAAAATGGTTAAAAAACAGCTTTTTTTTTGTGCTCAAAAGGTGAATACCCTATTAAACCATTATTTAATTTAATATTATTCCTTTTTCTGACTTTTTCAATCACATTTACCCTTAAACTACACTATTTCACTCTATACTTTCTTCTACGAAGTATTAAGTTATTATAGGGATCACCAATACAATCCACCTCGTGATTTTAATGGAAATATCAATTTTGACCTTCCCTGAATCGAATATGATTATTTTCGGAGTGACCTCTTTGTGTGCTCTAGAGCCGAAACTGTCGTACGTAAAATCGTGAAACTTCAAACTTAAGACTTGTATATGGTCTAGATGTGCACCTCCAATTTTTGAAAAGAATAGTCAAACCGGAAGTGCATGTTTACTCTATGCATTTCTTGTTCTATTCCAATATCACTAGAACGGTTGCAATGCCTATAATGAAAGATATTAATATTTCGTACAATATTTGTTTCTTTAACAAATATGCATTTACGAGAATTTCGCAATGGAAAATCTTAATATTCTTATTTATATTGTCATGGACATACATATGTAATACAACAACCAATATTTTACATAAAATGTTATACAAACTGAAGGAAAAACCGTATAAGGTCAATGCCTTATTTATATATTGTAACTAAGAAAATTCGCCTCCGGTCAAAGTTGACCTATATTCTGTATTCCATATGGGCACGTGGTGCCCACGGGTACAGGCGGATGGTGACTTCTTGGGGCCTCATGCTAATAACATTTCAGAGGTCCCTAGTAGCATATAATAAGGGGGGTGTGTTGTGGGTTGTCTAAGGGTTAGGTTGAATTATAAACATGATTTGGTACGCGTAGATCGTACCAATGCGTAGAGCTCGCATTTAGGTAAGATATGCGTTGCGAGCAGTGGTTTTTAATTATTATGGCCTTTGGGTTAACTATTTGAAAAAATGCTTTACAATTTTGTGTAGATTATATTGATAAAATAGAAAATTTGTGCATATTTTAAAATTCAAAATTATAATATTAATAATTTTTTTCGGGCTTTAGGTTATCAATATGAAAAAAATTGTAGACATAAAATATCTTTAGAATTCTCAGTATTAAGAGGGGCTCCAAATTTTGAGGCCCTATAACTTGGGAAGTATACGGGCGATTGGATAAAAACTGCGAGCGGATTCAAATGGGATACCAAATATTATGTGAGTAGTAAAGAGGGCACTTGGCGTAGAGGGTGTGGCTTATATACGTCATGCGCGTACGTCACAAAAAAACCAAATGAAGAAAAAAAGATGACGATGCTAGTTGTAAGTGTTTTAGGATACTGTGTGTGTATGATATATGTTCAAGGGATCGTGGTATTTTGAGGATGTAAACTTATAAATTAAATATATAAAGACCATTAATATTTGTATTAAATCTTTATTTATGAGTGTCTAGGTGGTGGGTGTACAAATATCTAGAGAATGTTATGATACAATCTTAAGTTATAAAATAAACTAATAATATTATAACAAACGTGTATTTGTGTACACGCACACACACATACAAGTGTACATGAAATAGATCTAACTAACATATACACCTTTGTATTTCCGGATCTTCTTTTAACTTCTCGGGTTGCATGTGTGTCACAAGAGCTAATTGTATCCAAACGGTCGGTGACAACAACACAGCTTTTGGTAGATTTGCAATATGAGCAACGTCCATGTTACAAAAAATTTCGTCATAATCATAGAAATTTTGAAGTGCGTCATTTATGCAACAGCATTTGTTACATTTGTTTGATTTTACAAGCCATACACGTAATGTTTCTGCGTTTTGCAAAGCACACACTGCTGTAGCTTGTTGTCTGTGGCTGACGATCGCTTTGTAAAAATAGCAACACTTTTCGCGTTGTGTACCTAATGACGGACATTTTGGATTGTCTTCGAGATTTGTAATAATGAGGTGTTCAGGTGTGCCAAATTGTCGTAATAATTGTTCTTTTTCAAGCCCTCTGACATAGATTCGTGTACATTTCTTATATATATATCTGCAAATATATCGTCGAGTCTATGATACGAGACACAGCCATCGTTCCACGTTAATCCATGATAATTTCTTGTTAACCAGTTAGCCTGCCGCTGGAATGACACCGACTCTATCGGGTATAGAGCGGCGATTAGTAAATGATGAAGTTTCTGTCCATCCATACACAATACAGTGATCTCTTTGGCCACGAAACCGTTTGTGTCGCGAAATCCTTGCAAATCTATTACTATTTCACCCATCGTTCTATGTAGGTCTGCACACGAGCACGTCCACAATTAAACTAATTTTTTATCAATGTTTGACAGCGGATTATACTCGACAATGCGATCGTACAATATGATACAATGGGCTGCAGTATTTTCGGGAAAGAGATCTTTTGATTCAAACTCTAAGCGTAGGTCAACCCTTGCCGATTTTATCATTTCCACCGCGAAAATGAATCAATTCGCCGTTCTGATCAGTTATTCGAACAGCGATACCCTCTATTGCCATAACGCGCACAGGGAGATATATGATGTTACGCGATGCTACAATGATCTTATATCCTGGGGGGACTGAGGGGAAAAATTCGTGTGTTGTATTTACTAATCGGCCGTTAACATATGAACCTGTTGTAATGTTGCATTCAATTCGTATATTACTCACAAGAACTATATTCACGGGTAAATCAGATCGATGCAATGTATTTGGTGGCAGACGTCGTCTTGTAAATCCCAGCAGTGTTTGTAAACTGTTGGACCTATCAAAGTACGGCCAATGACTGCACTTTAATTCACTGGACAACGTATTATTATTTGGCTGTATTTCAATATAGCCGCCACGTGCTCTAAACTCACGCTGCAGATAAGTGTTCAAATCGTCAAGCTCGTACGAAACTTCAGGTATCACTATAGACGATCCTTTGTCGTGTTCCGTCTCCCCGTAATACAAGATATTATTGCTTGCGTCAATGTTCGGAATAGAATTAAATGTGTTAAATAGAATCTGACCAAGCGCGTATTCGCCTTGAAGGTCAATTGCTGGAAAATATTCACTATTCAGCTGTGCACTGTTTACTGTCAGCGTCAAGGTTAGCGACATATTCTATGGATTAGGTGTTGACGCACCGACACTGACTGTTTTTCTTCATTCGAAATTTCAGACAAAGATGACTGCATATCACGGTGTTAGGTTGTTGCATTCTTTTTTTATAATTATAGGTAATGGTAGTGTTTGGAGATACGTCATGAGTTCCTCTGGAGGCCTTAAATTGCCGCAACTGTCGAAATATGTACTGCGCCGACCGCGCTTACGGTAGGCAACCCAGTGGGTTCCCGTCCCCGATTTATCGTCAAGATTAACTATATCTGACTCGTTGGTGCGCACGCGCGACGGCATTTCATTGCGCATAAATACACCGCAAAAGTCTTGTATTTTATAATATTTGGCATACATAAGCAGTTCGCTATCACTCATTGCCCGTCTCGGCAATCTTTGCGGTTTTTTGGATAGATACGTTTTAAATGTAAACCGAGTCCTTTGCGATACGGCTTCAAGTACAATCGCTTGCTTTCGTTTAATTGTTTTTTTTTTGCATCGTTGGCGCTCACAACAGCCTTTGCGACTGCTGCAGCGCCACCAGGCAGCACTTAAAGTGCCTACAAACTCGCAAAAATGGGAATCAAAGGCAAAATTCCTCCGATTTTCGGCACAGGAATGATTCGGTTGTTTAGTGACGAGCGGTCAGCTCCACGCATTTTTCTCACCTCACGTCGAGCAGCGTTTAACGCTGTTTTATTTTTGTCCTGCGCTTTGGACTCGGTCGACACCCGTTTGATGGCGTTTCGAGCTGCTTTCGCAACGCGTATATACGATACTTTGGCATTTTTTCGATTTTTTACGCAATCCCATCCCTAACTTGCGCTATATTTTCATTGTGTTCGAGACAGCGATCGCAGCCGCTTTTTCACCTATATTTGAATCTGATGCAATTGCGCGACTCCAGGCGGCATTCTCTAGTGCCCGATCTGCTTCGTGTCATTTGCTCAGATTTTCTTTGTCGTGCGAATATGCAATGTCGTGGTCTTTACACGCTAAAACGATTGAAAGTAAAACAGCAGCAGCAGCAGCCGCACAGGACTTAGTAGTTAACAATGACTACTACTAAACAACAGCTTGTAAACGTACTACATAAATTGGCGCGTTGCAATTATCCTCGCCGCCAGGTTGTTATGCTAGGATTTGATAACTTATGGCAGGCCGATTTTGTTGATATGGTTGCATACGCAAGTGAAAATAAGAAATATCGTTATATGCTCACAGTTATTTATACATATTCAAAGTTCGCGTGGGCTGTTCCTATTTACACAAAAAAAGGGACCAGCGTCACGGTTGCTTTAAAATAAATATTTGACACTTCAGGTCGTGTGCCTAAAAATATATATATATATATATATATATATATAAATGGATAGATATTTCTGAGGACACCGTAAACGAATACAACAACTCCATTCATAGAACGATTAAAATGAAACCAAACAGTGTGACGGCAAACACACACATTAAGTATCATCATCATCCAACGCCGTCAATCACAACAAACACGAAATTTAAAGTAAACGATCGTGTACGTATAAGCAAGTACAAACATGTATTCTATAAAACATACACACCGAACTGGACAACAGAAGTTTTCAAAATAATTGCGGTTAATCAAACGTCGCTATCAACCTATAAGCTAGAAGATGAACAAGGACAACCTATCAAAGGCTCACTTAAGCGCTTTACAGACTATCCAATCTTCGCTATCTTAACATAGTGTGAGCGCTCGTGACCCCGCCGTATTGTACCAGCGGACCACCGGCAGTATTCAACAGTATGTCAGATACCAGCGACAGAGCAACATGTATTCCACATAGTCACACATATCTTAAGCAATTTTCATATCTTCAAGGTTGTTATATTTTAATAAAGATATTTGTAGAACTATATGTATAGTTAATACCAACAGCTGAAACAACATACTAATACACGTTTCCTACATTGCACACAACGCTAGCTTGGTGGTAGGTCTAATACATGTGACCTATATCTTAGTGCGAACGATCGTGACCTCGCTTCATGTTCGGTATAACCTCAAGCTATCGTACCAGCGGTAAGCAGTACGTCGGAGACCAGCAACGGGACAACATGTATACCATACAGTCACACATAATTGGAGGTGTCTAGCTACTGCCAGGAAACCCACGGTTGCCACTAGACACGTAAAACAGAGTAAAGCGCGAAGTTACAGAGACTCACCTCGAGATTTGCAGATAAGTGTATCAGAAGTCGACCAGGAGACCCACAGTCAAGACACTGATACATACTGTCTTGAATCACGTCCGGCGCTCGTATTTATACCGAGGAAGTTAATTAATCGTACCTAATCTTGCATGAAATGGCAAATCATGCAAAAATAAAAAGTAAAAATGCGATATACTTGGCCGAGGTTTGAACCGGGCACCTCTGCCTTGGTACGCCCCGTCTCTTTCCGGTACCATCTGAGTCAGCGTACTTTATGGTGATATTAACCAGAACTGCGTCACATCTTCCCCTAACATTGCATAAAAAAGGAACGGTTACATGGTAAATTCTATAATTCCAAAAATACATAAAATAATGGGATTACCCGTAATACCTGAAAAATAACAAGAAACAATCATTTGGGGGCGGACTTATTTTTCCGTTTTCTTGGAGCTCTTGGGGTATTGGGATCCATTACGGTCACGAACTTGTATTCATCTCCCGGACCAACCGGGAGTAGGACGCGTTTCCGGCGTCTAGCGGTTTGGTTGCTTGGTGGTGGTGAGGTCGGTTGTCGTTCCGGTAGTGGGGTCCGGCCGTCGATGGAGGGAAAAGGGGATCCGATGGGCGATGCGTCCAGTCGTATGTAGTCGTCGGGGTTCGCTTTAAAAATCTGACAGCTCTGACAGTGACGGGCATAGTAGGTTGCCTCTCGAAACATGTCTGGTCAGTAAAATCGAAATGCTAGAGGGTTTTGCGATCCCCATGTGCCCCGCCAATGGTCGGTCATGATTCTCCGCAAGAACCTGTTTGCGTTTCGTGGCAGGGCGCACAATTTCCATTCTCTTTCCGGTTCGCTATCTGAGAGGTTGGTGGGGTCCCAGAACCGACGAAATAATTTTCCCTCTCTGATTCGGTATCCGGGATGATCTTGCGGCCGTTCAGCTACGTCTTGGAGCATCCTATTGTACCAACAGCGAACCCTGGGAGAGAGGGTACTGATTTCGGGTAGCGGTTTGTGACTTAGCATGTCCGCCATGTGGTTTTGACTGCCCTTGTGGTAGACTGTGTCAAAATCGTATTGCTGAATCCAGGGGTTGCGCGGAGGGTAGCGTTGTTTCAGGGGTGTACTGTCTTTTAGCTTGATCTGGTGATCTGTTCCGGCAGTAACCCCTTTGAGCCGGGCAAATTTTGGTAGTTCCTTTGCGAGGAATGTGGCCAGGCTGTCCTCGGAAGTACGTACAGGTTGCAGGGCACAGAGTTTTGTGCAAGGTGATTGCGTCCATCACTAATATTACCGAATTTACTAGGCCGGACAGACTTTGGAACACTGTGGGTTTCCAGAAGCTGTCGATTATGCAGCCTAATGTTACGGAACCATGAGTTGTGATGATTGTGCGGTTTGCTAATTGCACTTGTTAGCGTGCATCGGGTTTACGGTGGGTGTGCCGGTCAATCATTTCGGCGGCGGTGTCTTCATTTATATATGAATATGTAGCACCTGTATCTACAATTGCGTTCAGCTTCCGCCCTTTCACGATTACGTCGAGAAAGAGTCAATTCTCCGACGAAATTTCCCTCTTAATGACGGGTAAGATGGCGGCGGATTCGAATTTGCTTTGGGTCTGGAGATGCTGTGGTGATTGGGTGAATTGCCGTTGCCCCAGTATCGAGTAATTCACTTGCGGTTTTTCGATGGTGCTCTTTGACAGTCACAGTCCCGAGTAAGCACACCCTGCTTATTGCAGTTCTAGCAGAAACGTCTTGGTTTATTGCTGCAATTGGTGCAGAAGTGACCATTTTCAAATGTGGTATCGCTATTTGGCTGAGCTACACCATTGGGAAGTTTTGACGTGGACGTGACCATGGCGTGTAGGTGAGGTATCGGTGGTAGTTTGAGCTCCTTTTGGAGGCGCTCAAAATCTTCCATCTTTCGAATGAGACTACGGACGTCTTTGACATCCCGCCGACGGATATATTGTCGATTTTCCGGGAGCAGATTGTTGTAAATTCGAAAGAGCTTTTGGTCTTTGGTTAATCTGCCATACCGCCAAATGAGTGTCTGTATGTCCGTGTGGTAGTCTCGTCCTCTTTCGTTGGGTTTCTGCTTGTGTCGGTTGATTTCCTCTTCTAGTCGCAGCAGATGATCGTTGCCGATGTAAAATTATTTGAATTCGTCGAGAAATTCCTTCCAGTTGTTCCAATGGTCTCGGTTATTTCTAACCTACTGAAGTGGAGTGCCCCGGAAGAGTTCCGGTCATGCATTGAGGAGAAGCATATCACCAAAGTGGTAACTCTCTTTTAACTCCTTAACGCGTTCTAGGAATGACACAGGATCGGATTTTCCGTTGAACTGGGTGTTCCATAGCCTTACTGTTTCGCAGATGTTTACCGGGGTTTTCGGACCCGTTGTTGGGTATTGCTGTGACGTGGATGCCTGGTGACCCACGTCCTGGCCGGCAGCTGCCACTTGGTTCTCCGTTTTATTGGTGCCATGTAATTGCCGGATGATGGCTACCATATGTTTTCGGAGTTCCTCGGCCGGTCCTGTTGCCTCCTGACCTAATTCCAGTAAGCGAAGCTGTTGGCACTCCTTTTTAGGGCGTATACCCATGCCATGGAAGGGGCAGATGGTGGTGTCGGTGTTTGATTCGGTATTTCTTGTTATGAATGTCCCTGTTCGGGCGCCAATTTGTGACGTTCTTGCCTGAACGTTACAATAACCTTTTTGTTCTTCGGTTCTGCTGGTTGCTCGGGCGCCAATTTTGGTAACTGCTTTAACGGAGTTCCACAAGGGTTGCAAAAGAGTTGTTTCAGTGGAGGGGGTTCAAGATGACGTACACGAAAAGCCGTAGATGATTAATATGTAGTTTTTATTTACTAAAATAACAGTACGAATACACAAAACATAAATTAATAATAATACGGTCGGCGCGGTACTAACACCTTTCCGACGAAGTTCTGGCTTACGAGGAAAGCGGGACGTTGCAGATTTTACAGTTGTTACAAGATTTCGTGAACCGGTAAAATACCGTTTCGCAGAACGGTTGTTCGAAGTGATTCTGGTCAGAATCCGGTGAAATTGCGAACCGGTAAATAATTACCGGTTGGCAAATTTCTCGGTCGGGTTCCTAGCTACTGCCAGGTCACCCACGGCTGCCACTAGGCACGTGAAACGGAATTCGTGGAGGTTCGGCGAACCGGTAAATACGCGACGTGGAATGGAGGTGTCTAGCTACTGCCAGGAGACCCACGGTGGCCACTAGACACGTAAAACGGAATTCGCGAAGGTTCAGTGAATCGGTAATACGCGACGCGGAACGGTGAATACGGAGGTATCTAGCTACTGCCAGGAGACCCACAGCTGCCACTAGATATGGGAACGGGAATCGCGAAGGTTCGGGGAACCGATAAATACGAGACACGGAAATGAGGTGTCTAGCTACTGTCAGGAGACCCACGACTACCACTAAACACGTAAAACGGAGTAAAGCGCGAAGTTACAGAGACTCGCCTCGAGATTTGCAGATAGCTGTACCAGAAGTCGACATGTGGTGCAACCACGCCGTATTGCTATTGACCATAAAACCTTACCCCCCTACCGCCTTGACAATGTTGTTTAAATTTGGTACTCTACCAAATTGACATTGCTTCATACCCTTTCACCACTACTCCCCGATTGCCATGACTCGTAGCGTGAAGATATTCACTCCGCTTTGTTGTTATCCTTGTTATTGATATACATTGATTTGTACATGTAATAGAGCATTATATATACATTCGCAGTTCAAGCATCGATCCTAGAACCACTAGAACCCGAAATAATTCGTAATGGAATTATATATTAAATATTAGAAGATCCTATTTACCGTCCTTTTGGATATTGTATTAAATTTTAAGAATAGCCAGAGGTTATGAATATTACATAAAATTAACTGTCAAATAAGAGCGTTTTACCATGCCAAAAATTACAAAATTGGCTAATGTCTTTACAAATAGCAATGTTCGCCGAAGTTACCCGAACTACTTATCAATCAGTAGCAGTTAATAAGGCGTAGTTTGAAATGGGTATTTCATTGACAAAAATAAGTTGCTACGGTTGTCAATGCAATACCTGGAGCCCGTGCCAAATAGAAATGTGCATGCGCGAAAGACACATTTTAGTTTTGCTCCTCCTTCTTTCCTAAAGGGCCAATAATATGCAATGCGCACAGCTATATTGGACTCAGTGACGTGCGATTGATTTTACCCAAATAGTATTGAAAATTACTGTGTTATTAAGCTCGTTAGTAAACATGGTTTTAAACAGTAAAAGTAGGTGTTTGGTGTTTAAAGTAATAAAGTTTATGGAAGAAGATGCTAGTAATATTTAATGTAGACATAAACGAAATTTTTTGTAAAATTCACGCCGCTGGTGCCACTGTAGGCGGGACCTCGTTCATAGTAGCTGCGCAAGAAATGATTGACACAATACATACATACAAACATACAAACATACAAACATACAAACATACAAACATACAAACATACAAACATACAAACATACAAACATACAAACATACAAACATACAAACATACAAACATACAAACATACAAACATACAAACATACAAACATACAAACATACAAACATACAAACATACAAACATACAAACATACAAACATACAAACATACAAACATACAAACATACAAACATACAAACATACAAACATACAAACATACAAACATACAAACATACAAACATACAAACATACAAACATACAAACATACAAACATACAAACATACAAACATACAAACATACAAACATACAAACATACAAACATACAAACATACAAACATACAAACATACAAACATACAAACATACAAACATACAAACATACAAACATACAAACATACAAACATACAAACATACAAACATACAAACATACAAACATACAAACATACAAACATACAAACATACAAACATACAAACATACAAACATACAAACATACAAACATACAAACATACAAACATACAAACATACAAACATACAAACATACAAACATACAAACATACAAACATACAAACATACAAACATACAAACATACAAACATACAAACATACAAACATACAAACATACAAACATACAAACATACAAACATACAAACATACAAACATACAAACATACAAACATACAAACATACAAACATACAAACATACAAACATACAAACATACAAACATACAAACATACAAACATACAAACATACAAACATACAAACATACAAACATACAAACATACAAACAAACATACAAACATACAAACATACAAACATACAAACATACAAACATACAAACATACAAACATACAAATATACAAACATACAAACATACAAACATACAAACATACAATTGTTTGCTTATTTTTGATATCTTCCACTTTATAAATATTTGAAGTAATTTGGTCTTTTACGATTCTATTGCCCAACCATTTGGGAGCAAAGCTAGAATTTAATTTATTTGCTGGAAAGTTTCGGACATACACATCATCCCCTATCTGAAACGTTATCTTCTTACTAGGACAAGTGTATTTTTTTCGAAACGATATTAAATTAGATCTTGCTGCATCTTCAATATTGTTAACTTCATTTATAATAAGTAGTATATATACTACTTGATGTAGACAGAGGGCGTGGCTTATTTACGTCATGTACGTACGTCACAAAAAACGAAAAAAAAGAAAATAGGAAAAAAATTTTTTTTTTGAAAAATAGTTTTTTTTATATTATTTTGTATGTAGGTGATTTGTGTGTGAATGATTTATGACTACGTACGGGATACGAGTTGTTCTGTTGAAGGTACCTGACTTACTGGGTACCGTCAAACCAGCATTGTTGGACGCTGTGCTTGAAATAATGCGATGTATGAAACAACCACTGTTGCTAATAAGTATACATACATATATATATTAAAATATAACAACGTTAAAAATATGAAAATTCCATGAATTATGTGTGACTGTAAGGTATACATGTTGACCCGTTGCTGGTCTCCGACGTACTGATCACCGCTGGTACGGTACGATAGTCTAAGGCTATAGCGAACATGAAGCGAGATATAGTTCTATAAATAACTTTATTAAAATATAACAACCTTGCAAATATGAAATTGTGACTGGTTGGAACACATGTTGTTCTATCGCTGGTATCTGGCATACTGATGAACTCTGCCTGTGGTCCACTGGTACAATACGACGGGGTCACGCGCTCTGTTAAGATAGCGAATGCTGGATAGTCTGTAGAGCGCTTAAGTGCACGGAAATAAATTTCAAACTGTGTGGATTAATAATGTGGAGAGAGAGAGGGAGAGAATAAATAAATTTTTGTATGAGGTTGATGTGTGTGTGTGTGTGTGTACGTGAATGTATTGTATGTAATGATTTGGATAGGTTAATTATGTGTGGCTGTGCTGACCTCTGACTATGCTAGTTATTAGTGTTCTTGGATACTGTGTGTGTATGATATATGTTCAGGGGATCGTGGTATTTTGAGGATGTAAGCTTATAAATTAAATATATAAAGACCATTAATATTTGTATTAAATATTTATTGACTAATAATATAAAACGTTAAATTACCTCTACAAACTCCTATATGCGAGTGTGTGTGTGAATGGAATTATACACGAAATATTACATATATACACGTAAAGATCTAACATGCACCTTTGTATGTTGGGGTCACCTTTGAATTTGTTTACATAAGATCCTTCTTAGAAATCCACGAATTGTGCATATCGTCAAAGCCTAACCATTTTACAAAATACTTGCTGCCTTTGCATCTAACAATTTTCTCAACGAGAAAAATATCAGGATGTTGCGTTTTCTGCAATTCTTGTTCGTAAAACGATCCTTTGATTGGTTGTCCTTGTTCATCTTCTAGCTTATAGGTTGATGGCGACGTTTGATTAACCGCAATTATCTTGAAAACTTCTGTTGTCCAGTTCGGTGTGTATGTTTTATAGAATACATGTTTGTATTTGCTTATACGTACACGATCGTTTACTTTAAATTTCGTTTTTGTTGCGTTTGACGGCTTTGGATGATGATGATGATAATGGTGTGTGTTTGACGTCACACTGCTTGGTTTCATTTTAATCGTTCTATGTATGGAGTTGTTGTATTCGTGTACGGTGTCCTCAAGAATATCTATCCATTTGTACGAGCCACGAAAACTGAATTATTTCCAAACTTTTCCCTTTAGTGTACGATTCCATCGCTCTACAATGCTGGCCTTTAGATGTGTAAATGTCGAATAATGATTAATACCTCGCTCTTGCATTAGCTTCTGGAATGTTCTGTTGAAAAACTCTTTTCCATCGTCTGTTTGTATATTTTTAGGCACATGACCTGAAGTGTCAAATATTTTCGTCATAGTATCCGTGACGTTGGTCCCTTCTTTTGTGTAAATAGGAACAGCCCACGCGAACTTTGAATATGTATCAATAACTGTGAGCATATAACGATATTTCTTATTTTCACTAGCGTATGCAATCATATCAACAAGATCGGCCTGCCATAAGTTATCAAATCCTAGCATAACAACATGGCGGCGAGGATAATTGCGACGCGCCAATTTATGTAGTTCGTTTACAAGCTGTTGCTTAGTACTAGTCATTGTTAACTACTGAGTCGTGTACGGCTGCTGCTGCTGCTGTTTTGCTTTCAATCGTTTTAACTGTTTGATGGTCTGCAGTTGGCCCTCCAGTTCGGCTATTTTATTTTCGTGAATTTGTCGAAAGGATGCCACCTGAATTGATATACGGCGCACCTCTTGCTCGATCTTCTGAATGAGTATTCCAACACCATCGCGTATTCCCTTTATATCATCAATAAGCAAATCGATGGACTTCTTAACGTATTTCACTGTGGTTGCGTCATTTTCGTGCTCTGGATAGCCAACACTAGTCAAACGTTTGCTCACCATATTAAAGTCACCGTGACTTGTCAGCGAAAGTCCGCCAACTGTTTTTGTGTGCGTCACACTGTGGCTAAGATAACGACCAAACTTGTCGGTAGACATATTGCAAATGATCACTATAGAATTATACGCTGCTCGCGTAACTCTTCATCGAGCGCAATTATCTCATTATTATGACCTGTATGTCCAATGGCTGCTGATGACTTTAATAAATGTAGGCGAGTGACCAACTCATTTGGCTCATTCCAGTAAATATAGTCAAGTGGTTTATTTGATACATACATCATACTCTCCCCGCCACCACCAACTTTGTGAAAAGATCTTATTATACGCCTATATTTATTGCTAGCATTAGCCGCAAAACTACCATTCTTTTCGTAATTTTTTCTATCCGCACTTGTTTGCAATACTATGTTTTTATAGGCGCTCAGATCAGTGTGCGAATATCCTGAAGAATTATTAAGAAATAGCAACTGTGCAAGTCCGTCCGTCACCCTATATTGCATTCCATTAATGTGTATGTTATCGTTTGCGTCAATCGTTACAACCGAATCGCCAATTGTGAAAATATCACCGTTCCTCTTGATTCCATACCGAGTGTCCAGCAGTCGTTTCTTCTTATCATCCTCTGTAGGAAATATTATACGTTTAAAGTACTCTCTTGTAATAGGTCCAAATTCGTTGGATAGGTATTCTTCTATCCTAGTATGACCATCTGGGTTGTTTGTCAGTAGGTTCTCAAGGGAGAACGCTGCCGAAGGTTGCTCATCGAGTGTTTCATATTTATTTTCATTATCCATGGTATGCTGCTTTACAGCAATGTTTTGTGCAATTGCCTTATTTAACGACTCGACAATAGGTTTGTATTTCTTCGCATGATAATCATCCTTACTCACCGCCATTTGCTTGAGTTCCCTATACTTCTGCCGGATTATATCCGCTGTTTTCTCAATTTCTAACTCAACACTTGCGCTCATCGTGACTGATAGAGTACGAATGAGCCACAATGGTATCACCTTTCCATTATTATGTACGAATGAAAACCTTTGCGATAGCGTCCTTTATTCAAATCGCTGTCTTTGTCAATGACTAGAAAACCGTGGCGCTCTGTCCAACACTGCGCGCAGATATCTTCAAATTGTTCAAACCGCATGTCGGTGTTGATGTGATCTGCGTGCACATGACGTAGGTTCATGCGATCTTGTTTGAAAAGAATGATAAAGTTTGCGTTATCGCGAATAAGATGTTTTGGAATGCGAGCGTATGTTTGACACAGGTAGAACGCATCAACACCACTGTGTCGTCCAACGCTGAAATAGTCGCGCACTGCGTTTTGTGAATCGCAAGCGATGTCGTCGAAAATGAAGATAGAATTTGGTTTCGCCGCTTCCGGCTGCACAATGTCTGCATTGTTGCTAAACGGGAAATATCCAATGTTGGGCACTGAGTGCAATAGTCTTGCAAGCAGCCTATACTTTGGCTGATCATGTGTTTTCGTGTATAAATAAATGTTTTCAAACTTCAGACCATTTGGATCGGTTATAAGGCTCATCATAACATTTGTTTTGCCACAATTACTGGGTCCACTAATTATACATCGTATACTATCTGGTAAAAGTATGCCATGCTTATAGCTGCGGCCTTCTGTGAGTGCCCCAAGAACATCCAAGTTTTTAACATTTAATGCTTGCACCTGCTTGACAATTTTCATATTCCTACACACACACACACACACACACACACAACAACCATAGTACAACTGATTGATATTACAACATAATAGCATTATATATATATTACAAACCCTCTCCCCCCCCACAACCACCATTTTCTTTATAAAAGGTTGTGCAAACAGGAATTTAGTCATTGTGTTGCAATGAAGCGTCAAGGCAGTGGTCTTCTGAATAGTTTAATTAATCGATTAGGTGTTGAGCTTTATATACCGGGATACCAATACTGTGGGCCTGGCACCAAGTTCGACGATCGTTTACATCGCGGTGACCCAGGCATAAATGCCCTGGACAGAGCGTGTAAAGAACACGACATTGCATATTCGCACGACAAAGAAAATCTGAGCAAACGACACGAAGCGGATCGGGCACTAGAGAACGCCGCCTGGAGTCGCGTTATTGCAGCAGATTCAGGTATAGGTGAAAAAGCGGCTGCGTTCGCCGTCTCGAACACAATGAAAATAAAGCGAAAGCTAGGGATGGGATTGCGTAAGAAACCGAAAAATGCCAAAGTATCGTATGGTCGCGTTGCGAAAGCAGCTCGAAACGCCATCAAACGGGTGTCGACCAAGTCGAAGGAACAGGAGATAATAAAAACTGTGTTGAACGCTGCTCGACGTGAGGTGAGAAAGGTGCGTGGAGCTGACTGCTCGCCACTAAACAACCGAATTATTCCTGTGCCGAAAATCGGAGGAATTTTGCCTTTGATTCCCATTTTTGCGAGTTTGTAGGCACTTGAAGTGCTGCCTGGTGGCGCTGCAGCAGTCGCAAAGGCTGTTGTGAGCGCCAACGATGCAAAAAAAACAATTAAACGAAAGCAAGCGATTGTACTTGCCTGTGCCGAAAATCGGAGGAATTTTGCCTTTGATTCCCATATTTGCGGGTTTGTCGGCACTTGGAGCGTTGACTGGTGGCGCTGCAGCAGTCGCAAAGGCTGTTGTGAGCGCCAACGATGCACAAAAACAATTAAGTGAAAGCAAGCGACACAACGACACAATGGAATCGATTGCGTTGGGAAAGGGATTGTACTTGAAGCCGTATCGCAAAGGACTCGGTTTACACTTGAAACGTATCTATCCAAAAAACCGATTGCCGAGACGGGCGATGAGTGACAGTGAACTGCTTATGTATGCCAAATATTACAAAATACAAGATTTTCGCGGTGTATTTATGCGCAATGAAATGCCGTCGCGCCTGCGCACCAACGAGTCAGGTATAGTTAATCTTGACGACAAGTCGGGCGCGGGAACCCACTGGGTTGCCTACCGTAAGCGCGGTCGGCGCAGTACATATTTCGACAGTTGCGGCAATTTAAGGCCTCCAGAGGAACTCATCACGTATCTCGGTCCAAACACAACCATAACCTATAATTATAGAAGAATGCAACAACCTAACACCGTGATATGCGGTCATCTTTGTCTCAAATTTCTAATGAACAAAAACGTCAATGCGGTATCCTGAGAGCCCTATTACCGAATTGGTTATAGGATATGTCGCTAACGTTGACGCTGACAGGAAACAGTGCACAGCTGAATAGTGTATATTTTCCACCAATTGATCTTGAAGGCGAGTACGCGCTTGGTCTGGTTCTATTTAACACATTTAACTCTATTCCGAACATTGACGCAAGCAATAATATCTTGTATTACGGGGAGACGGAGGACGACGACAAGGGATCGTCTATAGTGATACCGGAAGGTTCGTACGAGCTTGACGACTTGAACACTTATCTGCAGCGTGAGTTTAGAGCACGCGGCGGCTATATTGAAATACAGCCAAATAATAACACGTTGACCAGTGAAATAAAGTGCAGTCATTGGCTGTACTTTGTTAGATCTAACAGTTTACAAACACTGCTGGGATTTACAAGACGACGTCTGCCACCAAACACATTGCATCGATCTGATTTACCCGTGAATATAGTTCGTGTGACTAATATACGAATCGAGTGCAACATTACAACAGGTTCATATGTTAACGGCCGACTAGTAAATACAATACACGAATTTTTCCCCTCAGTCCCCCCAGGATATAAGATCATTGTAGCATCGCGTAACATCATATATCTCCCTGTGCGCGTTATGGCAATAGAGGGTATCGCTGTTCGAATTACTGATCAGAACGGCGAATTGATTTATTTTCGCGGTGAAAGTGTTACTGTTCGATTGCACGTGACACGCAGCAGCAGCAGCAGCCTATCATAATAATGGTTGTCGTTTATTCAAAAACCAATGTTTTTGCGACACATAAAAAGGCTGGTGCAAAGAGAAGGCGAGTCAGAACACGCACGACAGCTCTAAAGTTAACAGCAAAGAATAAAGCTATACTTCGTGCGCTGGGCTATAAATTAGTGTGTGAGTAAATATGAGTGTAACACCGTACGACGTGTTGTCAGTGCTCGACGAAATTGCATTTGATGAGACAATTACACGTGTAGAGTATCACACTCATCAGGCCTACAATACAAACTCGTATGAAAACAGTGCAGAGATTCGCATTCCTGTACATCAGCAAGACATATACACACTGCCGAGCGCTAGTTTTCTCTATGTTGAAGCCCGCATTGTGAGCGACATTGAAGGAGTAGCGACACTTGTTAACAATGGCATTGCGCACTTGTTTGACGAGATTCGCTATGAATTAAATGGTGTCGAAATAGATCGTACCCAGAGTTTGGGGCTAACAACAACAGCTAAAGGATATGTATCGTATACTCCGAACGAAGTTGTAGGACTTGAAAATGCCGGATGGTTGCCACCGAAAACAAAGGGGAGTAGTGGCTCTTTTAATGTGTGCATTCCGCTGAAGACACTACTCGGCTTTGCCGAAGACTACAACAAGATTGTGATTAACGCACGGCAAGAGCTTGTCCTGGTGCGGGCAAAAAATGACGACAACGCTCTGATTAGTCCCACCAATGCAGAGGCTTCGGTCGAATTGACAAAAATACAATGGCGTGTTCCGTACGTGTATGTGGCGAGTTCAACTCGTTTGGCACTGCTTAAGCACGTTGAGCACAACAAGTCGATATTTATGAATTTCCGAAGTTGGTCCTCCTATGAATATCCGCTGTTGTCAACAACATCAAAGCACACGTGGTCGGTGAAAACCAGCAGTTACCTGGAGAAACCGCGCTATGTGATCGTCATGTTTCAAACGGACCGTAAACATAAACGCGATAAAAATGAAAGCGTATTTGACCACTGCACCGTTTCCAATCTGAAGTTATATCGGAACTCTGAATGTTATCCATATGATAACATGAATTTAGACTTTACAGCTGGTAATTATGCCCTGTTGTATGACATGTATTCCAGATTTCAATCATCCTATTACGGCCGCACAGCGTGCGAACCACTTCACGGTGTTCGAGAATTTCGTGAAAACACACCCATGTTCGTCATAGACTGTTCGCGGCAAAATGAAATGATGAAATCGGCAACGGTTGACATACGTTCAGAGTTTGAATCAAAAGATCCCTTTCCCGAAAATACTGCAGCCCATTGTATCATATTGCACGATCGCATTGTCGAATATAATCCGCTGTCAAACATTGTTAAGAAGTTAGTTTAGTTGTGGACGTGGTCGTGTGCAGACCTGCATAGAACTATGGGTGAAATAGTAATAGATTTGCAAGGATTCGCAACGCAAACGGTTTCGTGGCCAAAGAGATCGCAGTATTGTGTATGGATGGACAGAAACTACATCATTTTCTAATCGCCCCTCCGCACCCGATCGAGTCGGTGGCATTCCAGCGGCAGGCTAACTGGTTAACAAGAAATTATCATGGATTAACGTGGAACGATGGCTGTGTCTCGTATCATAGACTCGACGATATATTTGCAGATATATATAAGAAGTGTACACGCGTCTATGTCAGAGGGCTTGAAAAAGAACAATTTTTACGACAATTTGGCACACCTGAACACCTCATCATTACAAATCTCGAAGACAATCCAAAATGTCCGTCATTACGTACGCAGCGCGAAAGGTGTTGCTATTTTCACAAAGCGATCGTCAGCCACAACAGACAACAAGCTGCAGCGGTGTGTGCCTTGCAAAACGCAGAAACTTTACGTGTATGGCTTGTAGAATCAATGAAATGTAATAAATGCTGTTGCATAAATGACGCACTTCAAAACTTCTATGATTGTGACGAAATTTTGTGCAACATGGACCTTGTTCATATTGCAAATCTACCAAAAGCGGTGCTGTTGTCACCGACCGTTTGGACACAATTACCTCATGTGACACACATGCTACCCGAGAAGTTAAAAGAAGATCCCGAAATACAAAGGTTTATATGTTAGTTAGATATATTTCATTGTATGTGTGTGTGTGTGTGTGTGTGTGTGCGTGTACACACTTACACGTTTGTTATAATATTATATGTTTATTTTATAACTTAAGATTGAATCATGCTCTAGACATTTGTACACCCACCACATAGACACTCATAAATAAAGATTTAATACAAATATTAATGGTCTTTATATATTTAATTTATAAGTTTACATCCTCAAAATACCACGATCCCCTGAACATATATCATACACACACAGTATCCAAGAACACTAATAACTAGCATAGTCAGAGGTCAGCACAGCCACACATAATTAACCTATCCAAATCATTACATACAATACATTCACGTACACACACACACACATCAACATCATACAAAAATTTATTTATTCTCTCTCTCTCTCTCCACATTATTAATCCACACAGTTTGAAATTTATTTCCGTGCACTTAAGCGCTCTACAGACTATCCAGCATTCGCTTTCTTAACAGAGCGCGTGACCCCGTCGTATTGTACCAGTGGACCACAGGCAGAGTTCATCAGTATGCCAGATACCAGCGATAGAACAACATGTGTTCCAACCAGTCACAATTTCATATTTGCAAGGTTGTTATATTTTAATAAAGTTATTTATAGAACTATATCTCGCTTCATGTTCGCTATAGCCTTAGACTATCGTACCGTACCAGCGGTGATCAGTACGTCGGAGACCAGCAACGGGTCAACATGTATACCATACAGTCACACATAATTCATGTAATTTTCATATTTTTAACGTTGTTATATTTTAATATATATATATATGTATGTATACTTATTAGCAACAGTGGTTGTTTCATACATCGCATTATTTCAAGCACAGCGTCCAACAATGCTGGTTTGACGGTACCCAGTAAGTCTGGTACCTTCAACAGAACAACTCGTATCCCGTACGTAGTCATAAATCATTCACACACAAATCACCTACATACAAAATAAAATAAAAAAATTATTTTTCAAAAAAAAATTTTTTTTTCGTTTTTTGTGACGTACGTGCATGACGTAAATAAGCCACGCCCTCTGTCTACATCAAGTAGTATATATACTACTATAATAGTATTTAAATTTTGATCTGAATTTTGGAGTGAATTAGTTTTCTTAAATTCCCAATCACCTAGGCGTTTTAATTTATAACCAAATATTATTTCAGCTGGTGAGGATCCAGTAGCACTATTCACTCTGTCACGCAATTGAAAAAGAATTGTATCTATATGTTCATCCCACATTCTGTGGTCATTGTTCAGTAATATCCGCCATTGTTTTTTATTTCTTGATTACGTCCTTCAGTTGGATTTGCCCTCGGAAGGTAGATAGGTGTTTTATAGTTCACATATGCCCCATTTGGTACAAGCTTCTTTCCAAGCTTTTGATGTAAACTGAGTGCCATTGTAAGATATTATGACTCTTGGATGACCCATTCTACTGAAAACCTCATTCAGTTTTCCCATAAACTTGACAGTTGTTGCCTTGCCAATTGCTTCCGTCCATTTATTGAAATCATCCGTTATTACTAATAAATTTATGTATCCGTGGACCCATTAAATCCACACAAATAGTCTCCCATTTAGATTTTACTTCTTTAGTTGACAATGTTTTATTAGTTTTACTAGTTTGTTTGCACATGTTACATATTATACATTGCTTTATATATTTCGTTACATCAGTATACATCCCCCGCCACTAAAACCGTGCCCAAAGTGCCTTTATATTTTCATCTCCTCCAGGGTGCCCTAATGTCGATGAATCATGATATTCTTGTAAGATTTCCGAAACTATTTTCTTTTTGGAACAACGTATACGTAAATATCTTTATTATTTGTATTAATTTATTGAACAAGAATTCATTATGTTATACATATTTCGTTAAAATCGAGTCTCTTTTACTAGACTCAATTGGAATGGGATTATCGTCTAATATAACAGAGATAATGTTCTTTGTAAATTCAGCCTGACTCAGATTTTGATTAATTATATTAAGTATATTGTTAGTTAAGTTCATATTTATTAGTACGATAGTTGGTTCGCGATTTTAAATTTTATATTCGGGAGCAGCAATTTGTTCTATATTATGTTTTAGGTTAGCCATTGTGTATTCTACAGGGCATCTAGACAAACCATCTGCGGCAAAATTCATATCACCTGAACAAAGTTGAATTTTAAAATTAAATGCCATAATCTCTAATAGCAGATGAATCTTTTATCTTATGTAACCATAGTAAAGTATTATTGTCAGTTACCAAAGTAAATTTTTTACTTTCCAAAAATATTCTAAATTTTCTAAGGGCCCACAAGACTGCGAGGCATTCTCTAGCAGTAGCATGCTATCGACTCTGAACTTCTGTTAACTTTGAACTAGCATAACATATTATATTGCGTTTGTTATTTTTGAACTGATATAAAACTGCACCTAAGCCTATTTCACTAGCATCTGTTTGAAGGTAAAATTCGCTAGTGAAATCTGGATGACACAATCTGTTTGAGTTTGTTTTTTTACCTGGTTAAATACCGAATCACATTAATCGGACCAAACCCACGATGACTCGTTCTTTAGAAGTTTTGTAAGAGGAGTCAAAATGGTTGACAAGTCTTTAACGAAGTTGCCGAACCAATTGCACAGTCACACAAAAATATCCTTATTTCTTTTTTTGGTTTTTGAAAATCATTTATTAAATGTAATTTTTCAGAATCCTGGTTTATTTCAAATTTGCTAATATTGTGTCATAAATAAATAAGTTCTTCTTTTACAAATCAACACTTAGTTATATCACATGTAAGATTGTTGTCATATACGCATCAAACTGTACTAAATGAAGTGACAAATTTTTGCTATGGATAATTATGTCATGTAAATATACTTCACAAAAATCACTAATATTGCCTATTAGTACTTCATTAATTAATCGTTAAAAAGTCATCGGTGCATTTTTCAAACCGATAGGCATAACGTTACATTGGCACAAACCAATGGGAATTTGAAAAGCAGTCAAATGTTTTGAATTATCGTCCAACTCAACTTGCCAGTACCCGGATTTAAAAACAAAACTAGTAAATACACATGAATCATGAAAATTTCGAACTACATTTGTTTCGCACCAATACATTTTTTAATTTATAAGCTTGCTATGAAAAAACAACATTACATAAAAAAAAAGAAAAGAATGTTATGTGTGTCATCTGACAATAAAAAATGAGTTGTTTTTCTAAAATTCGATCTTTTATTTAAGTTACATGTTAAAAGTTTCTGTGTTGTATATATCAACACACAAAGTGTGATATATTAAACAGCCAACAAGGAAAACTATCAACACAGTTAACATTTGGTCCTTCGAACCGGATATTTGGTACACCAGCAACAACCAAAATCCAATAATTCAACAGTCATCGAATACAAGGTGAGTCTCCAATCATTGTTCATTTTCTGCGTTTCTACTGCATATCGTTTCTTTAAATTTTCATTAATCACAATGGCGTGTGATTTGAAAACACTTAACATAAAGAGAGGTGCATACAAAGGAGCTGCTACGCGATTTGATCTCTATTTAGACTCAGTGGATACACATAATATCAATATTCTTGAGCTTAAATGCCGACAGTCTAAATTCGAGCCAATATTATCGCAATTTAATGAAATTCAACTGGAAATTGAGTCACATACTGAAACAGAAGATTCCGCAATCTCAGCAAAAGAGCGCGAAAACTTCGAATGTCAATATTTTAAAATCAGTAGTAAAGCAGAAGCATTAATCCAGCAAAACATGCGTGAAAACTCTCTAGCTCAGGTAGAATCTATGCATTATTCAAATTCAAATGGATTCTCAACTGCAACTCAAAACTCTATCCGTTTACCAGAAATAAATTTACCTAAATTCTCTGGTTCATATGAGGATTGGTATAACTTCTATAATACATTTCATTCGTTAATCCATGCTAATGAAAATTTATCAAAAATCCAAAAGATGCAATATCTAAAAACATCATTGCATGGAGACGCCGCTGAAATTTTATCCTCACTAGAAATTTCTGCCCTTAATTATGATTGCGCATGGGATATGCTAAAGGATAGGTACGACAATAAACGTCTCATCATAAATAAACATATTCATTCTATACTCGATCTACCTAATATGCAAAAAGAAAATGGTCCAGATTTGCGTGTAGTTCTAGACGGAATAATTAAGCACGTTCGTATATTAAAATCACTTGATCGTCCAGTTGATCAGTGGGATGATATACTAATCCATGTAATCACCAACAAACTCGATTCCATTACCACAAAAGAATGGGAATCAACTCTTCAACGCAACGATATACCTAATCTAAAACAATTAACCGATTTTCTATCACATAAATGCGGTATTTTAGAGGCGGTAACTCGAAGATATCAATACAATCCATCAATAAACAACAAATCTCAAGCTTCAAATGTTAACAAGAATCAAAATAAGCAATATACAACAGCGCATATGTCCGTAACTAAGCATACATGCACATTTTGTTCAGACGAACACGCAATTTATCATTGCAATGCCTTTTTAGCACTTTCAATAAGTGACCGTATAAAAGAAGCCAGAAATAAAGGTCTTTGTATAAACTGTTTGCGAAAGGGCCATGCTGCAAATAAATGCAATTCAGGAGCATGTCGAAAATGCAACAAAGCTCATAATACCCTACTTCATTTAGAAAATACACAAAAACCGGTTACTTCTCCATCAATTTCTAATCACACATACACAACTCAAACTGAATCTCAAATTTTACTTGCCACAGCAAACATCGATGTTTGCGACAACACAGGACAATATCAACAATGTCGCGCATTACTTGATTCAGGCTCGCAATCATGTTTTATAACTGAATCTCTCTCTCATAAATTGAAATTGAAGGTAGAACCAGTAAATGTCCCGGTGGGAGGCATCAATCAAACGCAAACTCAAATTTCTTCTCGTGTTAATGTAACAATTAAATCGAGGTACAATGCGTATAAAAACAATGTATATTGTCTGATTTTGAAAAATATTACTGAATATCTACCATTGCATTCTTTTCGTCAATCGAATGTAATTATTCCAAAAAACATCAAGCTAGCTGACCCGCAGTTTCATATCTCTGGCAAGATTGACATACTGATTGGTACAGAATTATTTTGGGACTTGCTATGCATAGGACAAATTAAGTTAAATAAAAATCAACCAATATTGCAAAAAACCAATTTAGGCTGGATCGTTTCCGGTCAATGTTCACTTGTAATGCCTCATGCGAATGCAAATAAAATTTCATGCAATCTCTCAACCAGCAATCAATTGAACAATAAACTAACCCAATTCTGGCAAATTGAAGAATACGCTGAAAAACCACGTTTTTCTCCATCGGAACAGTATTGCGAAGATCACTTCAAACAAACCTTCCGAAGAAATGACGATGGTCGTTTCATAGTGCAATTACCACTAAAACAAAATTCGTTAAAGTTGCTTGGGGATACCAAAGCACAAGCAACTAAACGTTTTTATTCGCTTGAACAAAAATTGGCAACCAATGCTAATCTAAAAGCAGAATACTCTGCTTTCATGCAAGAATATTTATCCCTTGGTCATATGAAGCTCGTACCATCTGCAAATATCAAATCAAACCCAATTCCTTCATATTATCTTCCACATCATGCCGTTGTAAAAGCTACCAATCTCACAACAAAATTACGTGTTGTATTTGATGGTTCAGCTCGATCAACAACAGGTGTCTCAATTAATGACATCCAGCTAGTGGGCCCAGTTATTCAGCAAGATCTTATTTCTATCATCATCCGATTTCGCACGCACAAATTTGTTATGACTGCTGATATCGCAAAGATGTATCGGCAGGTGCTAGTCGACAAAACACAAGTGTGTTTACAGCGCATACTGTGGCGTGAAAATCCATCCGAAAACTTGCAAACATATGAACTGTCTACGGTTACGTATGGCACAGCTTCAGCATCATTTTTAGCAATTCGATCCCTCTCTCAACTTGCTATTGAAGAGAATTCGAACTACCCAATTGCGTCCAAGATAGCATTGCGTGATTTTTATGTCGACGACTTGCTGACGGGTGCAAACACTATTAACGCAGCAAAAAAGATTCAATCCGAAATCAGCACCATGTTATCAAATGGCGGTTTTGAATTGCGTAAATGGATATCAAATTGTCCGGAAATCGTGCATGGGATTTCAACAAATATTGACCTTGCAACCGTTAGTTTGGAAAAAGATGAGAGCATAAAAACACTAGGCCTGCAATGGAATGCGCATTATGATGTTCTAAAGTTTTCGCAACCAAAATACGAAGATTCTACACGTTTAACGAAAAGAAAAATTTTATCGAACATCGCTCAAATATTTGATCCTCTTGGATTAATTGGTCCAACTATCGTAAAAGCCAAGTTAATTATGCAACAATTGTGGCAACTAAAAATATCATGGGATGAATCGGTACCATTTACGGTTCATACAAATTGGATTCAATTTGAAAACCAATTGTATCAACTCAATCATCTGTCAGTACCACGATGGATTATTAATTGTGAACAACCAATATATATAGAACTTCATGGTTTCTCGGATGCCAGTGAAAGAGCGTATGGAAGTTGTATATATATCTGTGTTACCAACAATATCGGTGAACGTTCGTCTAACTTATTATGCTCAAAATCAAGAATAACTCCACTGAAAAACATATCACTACCAAAACTAGAGCTATGTGGCGCTTTATTATTGGCACGTTTGATGAACAAAGTACTTAAGTCTATCGATATGAAATTTAATAAGATTTATTATTGGTCCGATTCCACAATAACACTATCATGGATCAAATCATCTGCGAGAACATGGAAAACATTCGTCGCAAATCGGGTGGGAGAAATTCAAGATCTGTCTGATTCCTCCCATTGGTTTCACGTACCGACTGCTGATAATCCTGCTGATATTATCTCGAGAGGAGAAACAATTGAATCGCTAATAAACTGTCAAAAATGGTGGTTTGGACCAACCTGGATCTCAAGCGACATCACACATCGCCTCTCATCAAAAGTAAACCCGTCTAACTCCGTTATTCCAGAACGTCGTACTACTATCGCAACTACATATACAACAATTAGTAGTTATGATATTTTTTCAAAATATTCAGACTTCACAAAATTGTTGCGTATTACAGCCTATTGTCTACGTTTTATTGAAAATGCGAAGAATAAAATAGACAAGACACACAATACTTATGTAACAGGTCCTCTGACTACGATGGAACTTAGTAAATCTAAAATATGTTTAGCCAAAATTGTGCAACAAACCACCTTTGCAAGGGAGTTGTATGATTTAAAAATGCAAAATTCGGTCCATGCTAAGAGTCAATTACTTTGTGTAAACCCTTTCTTGGACGAACATGGCCTGATACGAGTTGGCGGTAGATTGCGCAATGCAGCGCTTCCATATGCACACAAACATCAAATTGTTCTACCAAAGGGTCATATGTTAACCAAACTTATTATTGAATATGAGCACAAGCGAAATCTTCATGCTGGGAATCAAGCAACTCTTGCTTCAGTTAGAAAATTATATTGGCCACTGGGAGCACGCAGTTTGATACGTAACGTCATACGAAAATGTATAATATGTTTTAAGGTAAAACCTGTAACCCAAAAGCATATCATGGGCAACTTGCCCGAATATAGAATAAATGTATCTCGACCTTTCACGAACTGCGGTGTCGATTATTTTGGACCTCTATATATTCGTGAAGGAAGAAGACGCAACAGTAAAACTACAAAGGCATATGGCGCTATATTTATCTGTCTTTCTACAAAGGCAGTCCACATTGAGCTTGCTACTGATTTGTCCACAGAAGTTTTTCTCGGAGCCATGAAACGTTTTATGGCACGTAGAGGCAAGCCGCTGAATATCTACTCAGATAACGGCACAAATTTTATTGGAGCAAACAAAGAGCTTCAGAAATTGCATGAGATACTGACGAATGCAACAAGCAAAGATAAAATATTGCAATACATGACAGAAAATAATGTTAATTGGCACTTCATACCGCCACTTGCACCTCACTTTGGTGGAATTTGGGAAGCGGCAGTGAAGTCCACAAAGTTTCATATAAAAAGAGTCGTCGGTAACGCATCTCTCACTTATGAGGAATTATATACATTTCTTTCGCAAATCGAATCAATACTAAATTCTAGACCTCTAACCCCGCTATCTAATGATCCTAATGACATGTCATGTTTAACCCCTGGGCATTTTCTGATTGGAGACTCATTAAATAGCAATTTAGAACCACATATAATGCATATTTCTATTAACCGCCTATCGAGATGGCAACATGTTGAGTTTCTTCGACAGCACTTTTGGAAACGTTGGTCGAAAGAATATCTTACTCAACTCCAAGAACGCCGCAAATGGAAATCTCAAGAACCCAGCAGCATCAAACCAGGACAGCTGGTCCTAATACGTGAAGACAACACTTCCTCCCTTCAATGGCCAATGGGTCGTATCGATACGATTAATCCTGGACAAGACGGCGTTGTACGAGCAGCTACAATACGCACATCAGCAGGCCTTTTCAAAAGACCCGTAATAAAATTGTGTCCATTGCCCATTAACAATTTCAGTGCTTAGTGCAGTGTTATGCTCAACTTAAAATTTCTACTTTCTAGTATAGTTTTGTTATCAAGTGTACGTATTTTCTTTTAAATGATAGAAAGATAAACCTTTCAAGGCGGGCGGGATGTTTCGCACCAATACATTTTTTAATTTATAAGCTTGCTATGAAAAAACAACATTACATAAAAAAAAAGAAAAGAATGTTATGTGTGTCATCTGACAATAAAAAATGAGTTGTTTTTCTAAAATTCGATCTTTTATTTAAGTTACATGTTAAAAGTTTCTGTGTTGTATATATCAACACACAAAGTGTGATATATTAAACAGCCAACAAGGAAAACTATCAACACAGTTAACAACATTGAACAAATTTTGTATAGGAAATTTATCAGTTATTGTTATTAAATGAACGGAAATCTATACAAAATCCATCTTTACCATTTTTCCTTTTTGTAAGTACAATGCGTGACTCCATCTCACGAACACATTCAATAATTTTCCTTCTTTTTTCATGTGAACAAGGGGATGGAGTAAGGTAAATAGGAGTGTTCTTTTCTATTTTATCTCATGTCATAAAGTTAACGTTCTACTTAATTCGCCAGAAAATAAATCTTTGTATTTATTTTAAACTTTTAAGACATCATTTCTGTCTGTCATAGAAATAGTTTTACAAATATCAATATCGTTTTCATTAAGTGGTAAACATTTGTTTATTGTTGAGTTAGTTATCCAACTTAATTGGTGTCTACTTTGAATACCAAAAGCAATATATTTTGCCGGGTAGTCAATCACACAATCTTGTGCACAGCAAAATGAATTACCAAGTATTAATTCAGATGATAAATTATTAACAACTATTGCATCGAATTCAATTTTGTTGTCAATATCAATTGTAACATAACACATTTCATCTGAACTAACTTGAAAATCAGTAATGCCTAGTTTGATGAGAGAAATTTTCTGTTTAATTTTATTTAAGTTTAATTTTTGTACTAATCTATTGTCAATGAAATTTCTATCGGCTGCTGTATCTAAAAAAGCGGCTACAAAATTATTTTTTATATTTAATTTGACATATGGTTGGAGTTCATTGTTAAGAGGTAGAGAACCTACATAAAATTTTTGCTTAAAAGCAGTTTCATAAACAGGTTATTACTTGTAAACTATAATAGTACGAAAGTTAAACTTTTGATATTTTTGCTAGATATTGAGCTAATAATGAATGTTTTCAACGGTTTTTTCTTAATTCGAGAAATAAATCAAGTTATGTATATTTAAATTTCACTTAAATTATCTAATTTTGTAAGTGAATTAATAGACTTTCTAAATTAAAATTCAAAGTATTATCTATTTACCGCGTTGAAGTGATCCTTCCTTTGACGAAATGTATTTTTTTTAAATTTATATCTTCACAAATAATTATATTATCACCTGATTACAAAATCTCCAAATCGTTGAAAAACAGTCTAAACTTCATACAAGGAACTAGCGCCGCATATAGCAGAACGACGAAGTGCTAATAACTTCTCCTATTTACAGTCGGGCATTGATATCATTGAACGCAGTAGCATGTACAGTACTTAGGATTGTTCTGTTATTAGTTACATTTTACAACTTTGTCCCTATTTAGCTATTTCCAATCTTACAAGCGGTTTACTCATTTTTATTTTATTTTCATATAAGACCTGTCTTTGGTTCTTTGACAATAAATGATATATCTTGTTTAATATCAAAGTGAAATTACATTAAATATTATAGATCAGAAACATTTTTTTTATTTTCATGTTTAATTATATATAAACTAGGGTCACCCGTGGGCACCGTGTGCCCATATGGTACACAGAGTATAGGTCAGTTTTGACGGTTGGAGAATTTTCTTGTAAATCATAGTTACAATATAAATATAAGGGATTACCCTTACACGATTTTTCCTTCAGTTTGTATAGTTTAACAGATAACAAACCTAAACAAATTAAATATTCATAATTTGGGGTCCGTGAAGTTGGCACGTCATTGTCAGTACAAACATTTTTGATAGTATCCCTTATTTGTACTTCGTTTGTACTGGTTTGTGACTATCATAAAATTGCAGCACCCTTAACCCTTCACTTGTTATTCGTTTCGGCGAATGACGTGCCAACTTCACACCTAGCACGTCATTTGGAAGTACAAACGAAATTATCTATTGCAAAAGTTTGAACTACTATAGTAATCGTTTGTGACCATAGTAAAACTTCAGCACCCTTAACCCTTCACTAGATATTCGTTTCGGCGAATGACGTGCCAACTTCACACCTAGCACGTCATTTGAAGGTACAAACAAAATTATCTAATGGAAAAGTTTGAACTACTATAGTAATCGTTTGTGACCATAGTAAAGCTTGAGCACCCTTAACCCTTCACTAGATATTCGTTTCGGCGTATGACGTGCCAACTTCACACCTAGCACGTCATTTAAAGGTACAAACGAAATTATCTAATGCAAAAGTTTGAACTACTATAGTATTCGTTTGTGACTATAGTAAAACATCAGCACCCTTAACCCTTCACTAGATATTCGTTTTGGCGAATTACTTGCCGACTTCACACCTAGCACGTCATTTAAAGGTACAAACGAAATTATCTAATGGAAAAGTTTGAACTACTATATTAATCGTTTGTGACCATAGTAAAACTTGAGCACCCTTAACCCTTCACTAGATATTCGTTTTGGCGATTAATGTGTAAACTTCACCCTTGGCACGTCAGTTGCAGGTACAAACGAAATTATCTAATAGCATGTAATCTTCAAGTACAATCGAAATTAACTATTAGAAAAATTTGAACTACTATAGTATTCGTTTGTGACCATAGTAAAATTGCTGCACCCTTTACCCTTTACTAGATAATTATTTTGGCGAATAATGTGTCAACCTCATACCTAGCACGTAATTTGCAAGTACAAACGAAATTATCTAGTAGAAAAATTTGAACAAATAAAGTAATCTTTTGTGACTATAGTAAGATTGCATCACCATTAACCCCTTACTAGATATTCATTTCGGCGAATAATGTGTCAACTTTTCGGCGATTATTGTGTCAATACTATGAACCTTAACTCATTACTGTGAATCGAATAATGAATAATAGCAATAGACAAATTAATTGTTTTATATGTTACACATCTTTTTTATACAATATATATTTTATGACAGATTATTATTAATATTGTTTTTTCAGGTATCACTTGATTATATTAACAAAAAATAGTAAATCTTATTTCATATCACAATTAACATAGTGATATTTAGCTCGCCCTGAATCCAATATTATATATAACCCATAAGCTTGGATGTTAGTTGTTCCCTCGCTCGTAAGACCGAATTGCACCCTCTTTTCCTCTGATGGTAACGGAGCACTGTGAATCAAATTTGTTACACATATTATTTGGCAACTTATTTGAATCTGCACGCAGTTAAAGTCCAAAAAATTTTTTATGTGTAGAATATATTTTCAAATTTGAACCCATAATTAAAAATAATTGTTTTTAAATTATAATGCCAGACGTGGGGTAGGTGGGGGAAGTACGCTGCTCGCATCGTATATAAAACTTTTAACGTAAGCTGAAGGCATAGGTACCTTATACCTAAAATTGGTTAGTCAGAAAGTCTACCCATTGGTGCATTTTACGCGTACCAAGTCTTGTCTTTTCTATTATTATGCAATTTAAAACAATGTTCTCAGAAAATATATTTTGTAAAAATTATTCAATAAATGACAGATATATGTTGAAAATAACATGTAAATTCCTATGTACTCCATTTCGACTCACCATCCTGTATATTTACAAGCAAAATATTTAATTCCTATATTTCCTCCTGAAGTGGCCTCCCATAGTACTGTCCAATGACCTAAGGGGGAATGGTCAATTCTTTGATTACGCGCTCATTTATGTACACTCTTATATCCTGATTATCAATAGGTTATGAACAACCGTCTGATGCTGTGATGATTAAATTATTTTTAATCACATTGCTCATAGAACTATTGCAGGGCATAGGATAGAAAAGGAAATGTCTAAGAGGAATGCTTTGTACTTAGTACATATAGAGGAAAATGCATATATTCATAAAAATCTGGTAATGATTTATATATTGAATGTTTCATATGATACAAAAGAGTCAAAAATAGTATAAATTAGATAAAAGAAAAAGTATATATAAATAAATATAAATATATATGTCGTGTATATATATATATATATATATATATATATATATATATATATATATATATATATATATATATATACTATTATCATGTATAAAGTAAAAGGTGTGGCTGAATTATAATATTAGAATTAACATTGGAAATATTTTTGGATAGATCGTCATATAGCTCCCACATAGAATCGATTCTTCTGCAATAACACACATAATGCACCCTTTCTGTTTGATATTCTACAGCAGCCCGCAAAATGAACTTTTTTGTCAATACAGTTATTGTATGTGAAATGTCATGTAAGGTAGTAGTGCCACATTAATTAGTATCTATAAATATATTTTGTGATAGCAAGATATTGTGGTTTAAGGTACTACCACATTGGCATCTTGTTTTTCTTAAGATTGCATTTTCTAATGCCAATTGCAAACAAGAGAATTTATTTTTTTAAATATTTATATTAATTGGTAATTCATGCATAGGTACCTCGGTCTGAATAATGTCACAATTAGATTTTGTACATTTTGGAGAATCCTGTGCACTCACATAATGTTCAAAAAATTGAGCTGTGATGTATGTTACATTACAATCACACTCAATTTTTGTTACATTGTCAATTAAAGTACTTTTTTAAAAATTAAATCATCTTTTGACATTAAAATTTGTGCCCTCAATTTATAAGTAGGTTGTTTTACTCCAATAGATACAAATGAGTTAATAAATTCCATAACAAGATCTTTTTGATTATTAACGTATGTCTTAAAATCTAAACTATCACAATATGCTGCAGCGAGGGCTTGAGCAACGCTATCAAAGGCACATGTATTTACTAAATTATATTAATTTTTCTCTATAACTAAACTTCTTTTAATTAATAAAACATTTTTTAGAAGCGCCAGCTTAATTTTTTTGCCTTCTTGGACATGTAAAACTTCTGGACAAGGAACACCATAATAGTTTTTACGTTTTAATTTTTTTGTCGGTTTTGTAGTCAAGCCTCTCCAGTTTTCTACAGCTGCGTCTTTGTTACCTGTTTCAGTAAAAATAATATTGGTTGAAATATACGGAACATAAAAAATAACTTTCTCATCCATAATTTTTGGGTATTGTTTACATATATACTTACAAATATATTTTATGTTAGCGCCTTCAAGTGGAACATCATCTTTATCTATTGTTATATCATTGTTGTTTTCATTTTCTTTGTCTATATTTTCTTCAGTTTTAAGGTCATATTTTGTATCATTTTCAAAGGAACTTAGTGTTAGCATCCCTTGTATAGTTTCATAATGAATTAGTACAAATTTATCCAGATTTATTGGTAAATAAATACTTTTTAATGTTCTATGTTTTAAATCATTGAAATAGCTTTCTACTATTGCCGATGATGCAGTTTGCCTTTGTGAATTGAAAGACGAACTCATTAAATTAGACCAAAGAGTTATAGTTTTTATAAAATGTTGCAAATCAGATGTAAAATCTGGACAATAATGAAAATTTTCATCTTCTGTAACTATTTGACATTGAGCCAAACTTCGTTGTTTTATATTTTCAAACCATAGTACAATATTTTCTGAATGTAGATTATCCTTTTCTGATTCAGAGAAGCAATTAGAATATTCATTCGTCGTGTTACTATTTTGGTCTATAATATTAACTATATCAAGTCCGGATATTAGTAATTTTAATTTTTTTTATGTGTTTCACATGGTACAGGAACACCATTGTGCAAACCTGAATACTGGCTATTACATACAATGATTAAACTTTTAATTAGTGATGCAGCAGTTTCTAAATTTGTAGCTTTAATTAATAAAGTTAATGCTCGAACATAGAATTCGTGGAGCAATATCGGTTTTCTGATACTGTCCCATCTGCAAATGATTTGTATAGCATGGGCATAATCAACACGTATATATGTTTGGAGATGAGATCTGTTCGTATCTTTTCCTATAAGTTTTCTGAACGAAATATCTATATAATCCTTTAAAGACCTTTCGGCAAATGCCCATGCTATGGCACACATAAGAGCCAGTGAATGATCACATACAACCGTGTGAGGTATATGTGCTCCTGATTTTATCCAACTCTTTAGCCAAAATGATATGGTGTTAGTGTCTTGCGCTTCTGAGAGCATTTGACAAACAGGAATTTGGCCATGTTTCTTTCCTAAATGCACTACAGCTGCATATAAAAATATATGACTTGACGCATTATTATAAGGTTTTTTCAATTTTTTTACTAATGAGCCAGTGGCATCAATTGCAAGGAATGCATCAGGTCTATTTATTTTGCAAGTATTATAAACTTGTAGCTGTTCAGGTGTCCAGTAGTGTAGGAAAAATTTATCTAATCCAATGCAGTGTAATGACGCCAAGTATGGTTGTGTATATTTGAGTAAATGTAAATTTGAAAGGGGATTGTTTGTTTTATCCACTATTTTATATTTTTTATCAAAAAATTCTTGCTTACATTTCCTCAAAACAGGTAATGTGTACAATGTACTTGATGATATTTTTTCATTATTCATTTCCTCAAAACATTCATCTCTACGCCAATTTATTGCTAATTTTCCGTCACTCAAACTTTTACCTAATTTCATTCGTCTTTCCCCGGCTAATTTTCTTTTTTTATTACCTTTATGCAAGTTAATATTTAAATTAGTTATTTTTACTGTCATGGGTATTTCACCAGATTCGGTTGGCCCACCGCAATTATATATATATATATATATATATATATATATATATATATATATATATATATATATATATATATATTAAGGCTGCACATTCTACACATTTACCCGAAATGGTTAAATAATGTTCTCCATTCGGATAAATATGATGCACCTTAAACGACCACACACAATTTGTGTCAACAGTATTACCAACTTTTTGGTTGAATATATCTGTCCAGCCTTTCTTTAATTTCATACGCGAACATCCAGCATACTTTATCTCTACGGGTTCAATTATTTTCCAAGTATCCTTATCAAGTACCATATTGTGAATTATAATTTCGGGATTATCATCAGAATCTGAATCAATTCGACTAAAGCGAGATTCAAGGTATTTCATTTTAATATTCAAAATATCGCAACAATTATATCTATTACACCTAATAATTGTGTAAAATGCTCTTTCAGATATACTTTTCTTGTAATTTATGTTAGCATCATTGCATATTTTCTGTTATATTGAAGCCGATGGCTTATTAAGATTGTATTCAATCTCTTCCTTATATTTACTTAATAATTCAATAATTTGATCGGGAGATAAAGGACACTGTCTAGGCATTGCTAACCGAATGATATTTTATTATTTTAAATGATGATAATCTGTGTATTTCGAGTATTTAATTTCTGTAAATTGTTAAAATATATATATATATATATATATATATATATATATATATATATATATATATATTTATATATATATTTATATATATCAGAATTATATACAGCAGCCATTAATTATTTATAAAGTAAAATTTTAACGTTGCTGTCGGAATTCAGGTAGTTTTTAAAATAACGCTGTCAATTAAAACTTTTTGCCACTAGGTTTTCTATTTCTGAAAAATTTACTCTGAATAATTATTAATACTATTTATTAGCAATATGACGATTATAATTTTTATAAGAAATAAATTGATAGCAAAAATAACAAACAGCTCGTCGTACGAAGTACAGGTCAGGTAATATTTTCGGTTCATTTATTTCCTTAAGAATCTTTTTTGTCTAGGTGCCTTGAATACGCAGTAAAAATTTAAATCTATTTTAAATGTTTAATATTAACAATGTAAAACAATATTAGACAAAGTTACAAACACACGACCGAATACTATACTTAGTGGTACTGACGAACGATGAGAAACATATTAAAATGGTTTATTATATTTTTACTTACATGATTTATAATCATAAATGGTGCTATGATTGTATTGTGTACACTATGGTATTAGCGTAATATTCTGCTAATCGCGGTAAATTAGCGAGTCATGTGTTTACGCGCTTAATTGTACTTATGCCCTTTTCACTTTAAGATACAATATTAATGGGATCTTGTCATGAAGTACTAGTGACCTAGTGTGTCTACGCATGATCTGACTACAGTATAGGAATATAATCAGTAGCGGCACTCTTTGTCGGCACTTTGATGTTTGGCTCTCATATTTTAAAACAGCTGTTTTACAATTCTATGCAACCAGCATAGACAACGAGTTATACATGTTGCGAACATTACTATAGTCGTAATATCCTACTACGCAACCAGCATAGCATTTGAATTTTTGCATGTTTTTGATAATATATTTTATTTCTAGATTTACCCGATAAATGCACATTTGACTGAAATTATCATTTTTCATAGGCCACTGACTGTCATAAATCAATAAATGTAAAAACGTTATTGTTGTGTACACAATATGAGTAACCAGTAAAGTCAAAAAGTTAATCAAGAAGCCAACACTAAAGTATCGGTGTTTGAAAAGCCATGTATTGCTGATTAATTTATTCGACAGCTTCTTTGAAAAAGTTCCACTTGATAACGATAACATAAAATATATTTGTATGTATACATGTAAACAATTAAGTAAAATCATGGATGTTCCGTATATTTCGACCAATATATGGTATGATCTTCATCAATTATATGTTTTAAATGTACAATAGTTTATTGACTATAAGAAACATTTTACAATAATTTACTCATCATTACTAATTCTCACACAATGTGTCAGTAAATTTTCCTTAACATTGCACAATTGAAGTTTATTGTCTTGTTATTTATTTCTGAATTATAATTTCAAGTTATATATATATATATATATATATATATATATATATATATATATATATATATATATATATATATACACTAAATTTTCATTTATTTTTAATGTTTGTTATAATTAACACTATTCTTTTTATAATATAATTTTTCTGTAGAAGCCATATACTAAAGGTTTTATAATTATTTTCCTTACCAATCCTTAACTTAATTTTATTGATAAACATATCTCATCAAATATAAAATTACCTAAGACATAGACGTTATTATTATTTTTACTTACTAAGTGCTGAAACAGGTAACGAAGACGCAACTAGAGAGGCTTGACTACAAAGCTGCCAAGAAAATTAAAACGAATAATCTATAATGTTGTTCCTTGTCCAGCTAATAATCGCTATAGTAATGGGTTAGGGTTCCTGAAAATAATATTAAATGTTATTACAAACGTTTTGCTGGGGTATTTCTTATTAGTTCGTTGTACGAAGTACCGAAGAAGCTAGAGCATTCGGTAGTGTGTCTGTAGCATTCTCGAATTTTCTTAACAAAAAGTGTTTGTCTCGTCGCCCTGAATACAAAAATATATATAACTTATATACTTCGATGTTAGTCGTCCCTCAGTTGTAAGAGCAAATTGGTGCCCTCTACTCCTCTGAAAGTACCGCAGCGATTCACACATATTATTTGGCATCCCATTTGAATCCGCGCGTAGGTTAAAACCAATCGCCCGTATACTTCCCGTGTTATAGAGCCCTAAAATTTGGAGCCCCCCTTAATACTGCTCTTATAAAAATTATGTATACAACTAAAAATTTTACTAAATATTTTGAGATACTTTATATCTACAATATTTTTTCATATTGTTAACTCAAAGCCCGAAAAAAAATAATTAAATATTTGGATTTTGAATTGTAAAATATGCATTAAAAATGTTCTCAAAGTTATCTCCAAATAACTGTTTATACTTATATTTATACCATTTTTTCAAATTGTTAACGAAAAGGCCATGGTAATTAAAAGCCGCTGCTCGCTTCGCTTATATTACTCATGTTTGCAGAAAAATATAATTATTCTAATTCTAAGTTTGTTTGTATCAATAAATAATTTCCTTTTATTGTAAAATTGGCGCGTCATTTAAATAAATAAAAGTCTAGTAAGGGAAGCTGGCAATCACTATATTAGTTCAAATTTTTCCATTAGATAATTTCGGTTGTACTTGCAAATTACGTGCTAGATGTTGTTGTCACATTAATCGCCGAATCGAATATCTAGTGAAGGGTTAAGGGTGCTAATGATTTACTATGGTCGCAAACGATAACTATACTAGTTTAAACTTTTGCATGAGATAATTTCGTTTGTACCTTTAACTAACGTGCTAAATGTGAAGTTTACACATTAATCGCCGAATCAAATATCTAGTGAAGGGTTAAGGGTGCTGATGTTTTACTATGGTCACAAACGATTACTATAGTAGTTCAAACTTTTGCATTAGATAATTTCGTTTGTACCTTTAAATGACGTGCTAGGTGTGAAGTTGGCACGTCATTCGCCGAAACGAATATCTAGTGAAGGGTTAAGGGTGCTGATGTTTTACTATGGTCATAAACGATTACTGTAGTAGTTCAAACTTTTGCATTAGATAATTTCGTTTGTACCATCAAATGACGTGCTAGGTGTGAAGTTGGCACGTCATTCGCCGAAACGAATATCTAGTGAAGGGTTAAGGGTGCTGAAGTTTTACTATGGTCACAAACGATTACTATAGTAGTTCAAACTTTTGCATTAAATAATTTCGTTTGTACTTTCAAATGACGTGCTAGGTGTGAAGTTGGCACGTCATTCGCCGAAACGAATAACAAGTGAAGGGTTAAGGGTGCTGCAATTTTATGATAGTCACAAACCAGTACAAACGAAGTTCAAATAAGGGATACCATCAAAAATGTTTATACTGACAATGACGTGCCAACTTCACGGACCCCATAATTTGATATATTTTTCCAGCCAATCAGATGTCTAAGTATGTTTGAATTAATTCTTCAAGATTTTGTAAATTATATAATTTATAAGTTAATTTATACATTTATTTACTGCATCTATTTGTAGTAAAATATATTGTACAAATGTACAATGCACATTCAATATTATTTAATAATTTGATGCATGGTTTCATTAATTTTTTAATGATTATAAATTACAGAATATAATAAAATAATTAAAGGTTCTGAAATTTGGACAGTTAATGAAAATTGTTAATAATCATTATTTGCATAAAAGTATAAAATTAAAACAATTCATTCTGATAACAAAGTCGGAAAAAGCGCGGTTACTTTGAAATACTTCTTGATGGCTGTATATCATACAGTAGGTGCGGTGGTCAATGAAGTTAGTAACCAATACTTCGCTCTAGGCTTCTCTAGTTTTCGATTTTCAATTTTTTGCTTAGATTTTTTTTATATTGTTCTATATTTACGCTATTTTCAAATGTCCATAGTTTTTATTGAGGTGACAAATTTAAAAATTCAAAACTAGACAAGCGTACATTGACTATTTTTCTACCGGAATATTCTAAAAGTTTTATTTAAAAAAAAGTATTAGCAAGTATTTTAAGGGTCAAACGAATGCTTCAACTGAGTAGTAAATAGCATTGGCTCTTATGGCGCTACGATATTCGTGCGCTTCGCCCTTTACACCGACCTGTAAGAACGGCCAACCATGGGGATTCCTCTTAAGCCAATAGATTTTGCGTAGCAGCAGCGAAATATAATCCCCCATTGAACGCCTGTTTCCCGCCAATTTCGGTAAATTTTGAATACGACATCTGTCTTTGATTGAAGATTATAGTTTGAAGTTACGATATTTGTCAACATGAATAAAAAGGTTGTGTTATCCGAATTTCCGAATGACGATAAATTGATGCAAATGAAAAGAAATTTACAGTATTCTATAATCTTTTTAAATCTGAACTCTTTCTACTCCTAACACTAGGCCTGAATTTAATATACAACACAGACTGCAACTGCCTCTTTGCTAAGAAACTAAGAATACGAGTTATCTAATTATATTTTAATTTAATTTAATTTGTTCAAAGAGTAAAACTCTATACAAATAGATTGGTAACAAATTCATAACAATGTTTACATGAGTATATTTATACATATATATATATATATATATATATATATATATATATATATATATATATATATATTTATATATATATATATATATATATATATATATATATATATATATATATATATAAATATATATATATATATATATATATATATATATATATATATATATATATATATATATATATATATACTTATAATGAATCAGATGTTCAATAAAAAAGATCTAAGTTTTAAGGCAGTTCTCATGTAAAGGGCAGTGTCTCGCATCTTCTCCATGGTTGGAGCGGCTAGTAAGTCTGATATGGCATTTTCAGGGTGCTGACGTATGTGATGTACATAGTTGGAGCGGACTGGTTCGAAAATGGGACATCTAAATAGAAAATGTTTTAAACTGTCTTCTTCTTGGAGGTTGCAAATACTGTAGGTTACACCTTTATCAAACATGTGTCGATACCCATCTTGAAAATAATAAAATGTTTGATTATTTGTTGTTCTCAATTGGCTGTAAGTTTTTAGGATATAAAAGGGAATTTCTAGGGATAAATAATTATTGGATGTAATGTAGGTTTGGAAAGTAGGGCAGTACGTAGATTGTATAATTCTTCTGGTATCTTCTTCGTAAAGTATTTCGTTGTAGGATTTTATGATGTTAGTTTTTTCATTTTTTAGAACGATACAGCTCTGCTCTTCCCAAACTCGCGCGAAGTTCGCCTTGGTGAGTGTGTCCTGTAGGTGTCTGACCCAGTTATGTTTTTGTTGCTTTTTAGATGGAATAATGTTTGTCAATTTGTCGTTTAGGGCAACAAGCTTGTTATAGCATAGTTTAACATATCTTTCTTCTGTCATTAAGAGTATTTTAAGCCAATAGTTGAGTATTCTTTCTAATATTTTTAATTCCATATTAAATATGCCTGTCTCCCTTCTTATAACATATCCTGGAGTGGATTTTTGCCAACCAAAAATAGATTTGAAATATTTCAATGACCCACTTTCAATGCATTCATGTTGTGATGGGCCCCATGATTCCGACCCATATAGTAGTGTGGGGATAAGCACGCTTTTGTATAACTTTAGGTTTGTTTCCCAACAGTACATTTTAGCTCTAAGTAACGTATTCTTTATAGCTCCGGCTGATCGATTGGCTCTACTTAGAATTTCCTTTGAATTGGTGTTAAAAGTACCTGAGGATGTAAAAGTTACACCAAGGTAAGTATATTTATTTACTATCTTTATTTCCTTGTTTTGGCATACATGATTCATGTGTCGTTTTGGTGGACGTTCCACATGGAAGTGGATTATGTTTGTTTTCTCTTCATTTACGGTGAGATGATGTGCGTTGCAATAATCTGTTAGTGCGTTGAGCTTTCTTTGTATGTTGTGTGGAGAGTGTGCAAAGATAACTATATCGTCTGCGTACTGTAACGACAATATGTCCGAATTATTGTTTATAAAGTAGCCATCGAGGTTTCTTTGTTTAATGTAGTCCTCTAGATCGGAGATCTAGATGCGTCCCACTTCGTTTTTGCTACCTTCATTATATGTTTGCTTCTTGCTGTGCTGCTATTGTAGTACGTTTGTGAGATCTTGATTGAGCAAATAAAGTGATCTGACACAAAAACGTCTTCTATAATATTGAAGTAATTTATTAACTGTAGTGCGCTTGGGTCAGTTCATACTAAGTCTATTGTGCTTTTGCCGTTTGCTCCTAAGAAAGTGAATTTGCCAGGAGTATCATTTTTCGACCTACCGTTGAGGACCAAGAAGTTTTCCTGTTCGAGGACTGTTACAAGATCTCTACCTTTTTTGTTTATAGTTGTATCTAGTACTTCTCTATGGGCAGACCAGTTGTTATTTGTGTGCAGTTCGTCCTCCAATGCGAGCATTAAAATCTCCGCATAGTACAAAAGAATAATTTGAGTATTGTTCCGATAAATGATTTAAGCTTTCAAGAAGGGTTCAAGTAAAACATCGTAGTTATAAGAGTGTGAGAAGTAAATTGCCCCCAAAATAAGGTTCTGTGTTTTGTTTTGAATTTTCAGAAACATCCAGTGGACTTCTTTTTGAATAACCGTTACATTTTGAGAAAGTAATCTTGAAAATATAATTATACCACCAATTCCTCTTCCTGTACTGGCTTCTTTAACAGCTTTTTGTTCGTATCTATTATATTCTGCCAGAAAATATGGATTTTCTTTTAGTTCGAAATTATTCCAAGTTTCGGTCAGGCATATGATTTCGTGTCTTAAGAGGAGTTCTTCATCTAGAGGAGTTAAATTGAACAGATTTTTGTAGCCTTGGACGTTCCAGAATAAAATTTGATTGAGGGGACTGGGTTTTTCATCTATTTGCGGTCTGAGTTTTTTGAAGTTTGTTGTGTGTGAAGTCTTGTCTGAATATGTCTATCTAAAGGCCCTTTTTTTGGAGTGGTCGTTCTTATTTCTTCCTTTTTCTTGAGGTTTTGAATTTATATTAGTTCCTTCATCTTGTACGACAAATCTTGTGAGGGTACTATGTGGTTCATCCTCTAAGTAAGCAGTTGAAGGCATGGAAAAAGACGAGGATATAGTCTTCTTTCTGGCAACAGTAATTGGGGTTCATTATTTGCTTCTAGGATTTCATTTTTATTTTTATCTTTTTCATTTCCTTCCTTATTTTCAATGAAGTCCTCGACCGTGTACTTATCGTTGTTTATATATAATGTGTCTTGATATAGAGATGCTCTGTGTCCGTCCTTCTTGGCTTGAATAAGGTGAGGTTTAAGTATTCTTCTTTGTTGTTGAATATTTTGGGGGTAGTCCTCTTCAATAAATATTTTTTTGTTTTTAAGTAGCTTTGCGCTTTTTAAAATATTAATCTTCAGTTTTTTTGAATTAAGTTCTAGAAGTATTGGTCTAGTTTTATTATTTACGAATTTTCCTAACCTTCTTGCATCTTCGATATTTATAGTGGTGGAGTCTGTTAATTTCATGTCCTCCCTTAATAAGTTTAAAATTAATTGTTCCAAGTTTTCATCTTTTTCTTCATGGATACCGAAAATTATTAGGTTTTTTTCACGTAACCTTTTTTCCAAAAAGTCTATTTGCTTGTCTTTGACCTTAAGTTGTTCTTCTAATTTATCAAATTTAGCTTTATTTTCTTCATTATTAATGTAGACACGTTGTTTAAAAGGTTGAATGATTTTTGCAGGTTGTCTATTTTGCTTGTTAACCCGTCAGCACGCACGTTATGAGCATTTTGCTCACGCTCGATTTAAAATGTTAATAACTTTTTTTTTTTAAATGGAATGGGAAGTTGAAACTTTTTCTATCTTCAAATAATATTATCTATTTTGATATTATAAATTTCCCAAATCCGACAATTCTAAGTAAAGCTGATTTTTTTTTTATTATTTTCATGCATTTCAGAAATTGTGAGCATTTCTCTCATCACGAGAGTAAACGTGTATGCATGAAAAATTTACTTTCGGTAGCAGTCGGGCTTGATCGTGCATCTTCGTTTGCCTCCGGATGTTCGGCTACATTCGCTTTATCGCATTAGTTTTAAAACTCATCCGTTACAAGTGCAATATACATTGTATAGACTGTGAAACTAAACTAAAAAAACACGACGAGGATTGTCAATTCAACTAGCTTGTTAAATTATTTTATAAAAATTACATTTAATTTTAATATTTAAAATGAATAAATAAAATTTTAAATACAAATAAACTGACTCCAATTAATAATCTGGGTTATGATTAAAAGAAATTTGTATTATTGCCTTCCACAATATTTTACCTTTTGAAGAATACATAATAATCAGATAAGTATAATATTTTGAATTTTTTAATCATACATTAAAAAAACCTTTTTAAAAATATGTTGAGGTTATGATTTATAAATTTAAATAAAAACTAAGCGCGCGAGATATTTGACGCATGCGCACAGAGCGTGAGCAAATCTCTCATCACGCGAGTAAAGATCACCGAAAAGTTCACGTGAGTTCTGACGGGTTAACGGATCCAGGAGTTCCTTTATTTGGGTGATAGTAGCCATTTATTTGTGTAAATAGTTTAGTTTTGTTTTTTATTTTGACGCCGTTGAGAACACTGTTATTTTTAATCAAACTAGCGCTTGCCCGCACGTTTTTAGGTCAATAAAACCTTGATATTCTAGCAATAAACACGTTTATTTAAAGTGAATTACTATATTCACAAGTGAATTATGGTTTTATTTTAGGAGAAGATTTAAGGAATAATCACAACACTATATTAATAAATAAAAGTAAAATATTCACACTATTTATTTGATTTAAATTGACACCAGTTTTAAACACGACTGTAGCGATTAAAAACAGTGTTACCATCGAGTTATCTAATTATATATTTTATATTTATTCTTACACCTTTTTCAGTATATGTATAATTATGAACTTATTACGTTAGAAAAATATTGCAACTATATCTAATTATATATTTTATATTTATTCTTACACCTTTTTCAGTATATGTATAATTATGAACTTATTACGTTAGAAAAATATTGCAACTATATATGTACCTACATCAAACATAATAAAATAAATAACATTAAATTGTGTGCGCTGCACGTGATTTTAGCATATATTGTAATATGTTGTTTTGGATCAGAGTGTACTTTAGCGTCATAACACTGTATTAGCTCCTCCCATGACAGTTAGCACAGTCACATTCTAACAGGAACCTTGTATACGTCACACGCAGCGCTCATCCTCTTAACAGAATTTAATTTAAGCAAATTTGTAAAATATGTTTTTCGCATATCTTTTTGAGGACTTAGTGTTGCAGAAACGGGCCCTCTTTCCGGTTCCTCTCCGCGAGTATCCCTGGTCGTACGATTCCTGTGACGATCAAGTATCTGGGCATGCATGGATGTAATGCCCTTCTGCATTACAGTTATAACACACAATACGCCTACGTTGTTAATTCTCTGCTCTTCCTTCACCGTGTGTTGGGTTACGTGTCAGTAGGTCCTCATCTAACGGTCGTGCCAAAACCACAAATTATTCTTCAGTTGCAATTTGGGATGTCCGAAGGTAGGGTTTCAGTGTGGGTTTAACTAAACTTATGACCAATATTTTTGCTGTTTTGAATGATTCTTCAGGATATAATCGCTTATGTAGAAAAAATTTACTACTTATAAATTCTTTACAATTTTCATTAGCTTGGTGTTAAATAGTTCTTAAACTTGTTTTGAGTTCATTACGAAGTGATTCTTCGTCGAATCTGGTACATTTTTTGAAAATAATATTCAATCAAAAGTTGTGTGAAATATGAATATCTTTCATTATGAAAATAATTACATTTGCAATAAGTGCAACCGTTCTAGTGATATTAAAGAAAGGGTAAAAATGCATAGAGTAAACATCCCAGCAACACATCGTGAGTAAAATACAATATGTAAAATAATATGACTGCATTGCAATCGAATTGATGCATTCTTAGCAGAAAAATGCGTTCTGTGCCATACCAACTTAATGCACAATAAAAACAATTTCCTTTGGTATGTGAGATGAGGCGCGAGGTAGACTTTGTCACGCGTTACACGGCCGTATACGTTGTAAACGTCTTCAGTGCAATTTTCAGTGAACCTTCTCAGTCAATTACGCTAGAGCTGCCGGGCTTACCAATATAATTGCATTCTTCTGTTGCAGACAGTCTCACCACCGCACAGTGAAGTATTTGTATGAAAAACACGGTCAAAAGTCGAAATCACAAATCTAGTCGAAATATAAACAAATCGGCATTTTCATTAAGAAGAATGACTGGCCCGTCAAACTGTTGTCATAAAAGGGCGCTAAATGTTTATTTACATACGTAAATTAAATCAGAACCCAGTCATTGTAAGTAGCGAATGCGCTGAGTAACGACTAGGCTATATAATACAGTACGCATTTGTTTTGTAATTTGTGTTTGTTGGTCTTTGAATTTTTGAATAACAAAAACGATTTTGATATTACTATTCTTTAATCAATTTCGAAGAAAAATCTTCCGCACTCTTCCGCCATTTTGTGTACCATTCGTTTAAATATTAAGAGTAAAAGAGCATATATTGTACAGTCATTTGGTCGTTTCACTTCAGACTTCATAGTTTTTTTTTTGATAATTTGATTAAAAATGGGACAAATATGAAATATTTAAAAATAATTCGTTTGTTTTCTCGTTGGGGGTGGGTGAGTTACACTCCAACTCTGAGATTCAAAAAAGAAAGAAAGAAAGTGACTATGGGAACGTGTCGATCGTCGAATTCTACTCCAAAAAACCCCTATAACGTTAATTTTGGTTTAATACCCTCCTAGTTACAGGGGTTGAAAACGTTGATTTTCAAGCAAAAACACTGATTAGCAAATTACTCAAAGAGGATCACATTTTCGAAAATGTTTGCCATGACATAAAAGTTAGCTTATAAAATTACAAGAATAATTCATAAAATAAAAATTTGTTTAAGCTCATCGTTGCTGAGATACAATTAATGTTAGGTGCAATTGAACATAACCCTGAAAAGATCACGCTCTTCAAATAGTCGTAACTCTAGTTTAAAAAATACTTTTTAATATGTGCCATGAACCAAATTGAAGCTATATATAGTAGCTTATTATCATATAATATTGTTTCTTAATTAATAATATTTGAATAAAATCTATAAAATAATTTTGACTGGTTATTTCATACAAATACTCCACTGTGCGACGTGAAGAATTTTATGGACAGCTCAGATCTTTCCTGCGTTTTTCCGCGAAAATGCGCGCCAACCAACAGACTCACAATAGTTTAAATGGCTTTGGCAGAAAAGATCTCAAAACTAGTATCTGATGATCAAGGTGCACGTGGCTTTCTCACAGAACAATATCTTCGCCCCACAAACACGTTGCTTCGACTCGATCTTAACGTCTCAACTCGTCCCGTCGCGCCAGACGACACCGAAATTTGCTCTCGTAGAACAGTGACACCTGTTTTGCGGTAAGCCGCACTACGGATGTTGGTAAAAGTAACTTCATCCACACAGAACAGAAACATACTACAAAATTATAACGTGACAATATATATATATATAAATGTTAGCATTATTTTTCATTTTTTCTAAAACTGTTTTGGTATCACAGCGTGTAACGCTATACGCTAGAGTTTGACCGCCGCCGCCGCTGGTGGTTAACATAAACAAGCGATCTAATCTTAAAACACTTGACTTTGCATCTGGACTAATTATTAGCTTTATCTATAAGGGCTGTAGAGTCGCTTTTCCTATAATACTTATGAAACAACCTGAGATAAATCCTACACATTTTTACAGTCTGTACTGATCTTTGCATCTGTTTGGTTTGTGTGTTCATCATTGAGTGAATAATTATTAGTTTGTGAATTGAACAATAGTATATTAATAAAGAAAATATCTGTTCAACCCTTTCCTCTATAATCGTACAAAGTATTGGTGAGTTTTGAGTCACTCATTGAGATTGCATTATTACGCTTGTAAAGCATGACTATTGGCATAAGCCGAACGACGCATTGTTGCGTCAGTATGTTTGATTATATTGCGTGTATGTACGTGTGAATGTACTGCGCGCTGGATGAATACTGTCTCTTCGTTACCGAGAGGTAGATGGGTCACTTCTCTGTGTGATTTCCGTTTTGTGTACCCCAACAATGTCCGTTTGTGGCCATCGGTGTTCTCAGTTCATGGCTGTGTAGCCACCCCCCATTCCTGGAGGATATAATAACCGTTTGGGGGCAACAAGCTCACATCCCGTTTGTGAGCCAATGATGTCCCATTCCTGGAGGATATAATAACCGTTTGGGGCCAACGGTGTTGCTCTTGATTGGCGAGTGTGGTAGCCGTCATTGGTGGTAACCCAACGACCAATAATCCTAAACCGTCTCTTCGTGGGCATATCATTAATTATCCAACCAAATGCATGGTTGTACTCGGAATTACCTGATGTGTGCAAGTTATATTGAAATTGATGCATGTAGTTTATTGACTCCTCACTGAGTATTTCGTATGGTCATACGCCCTATTAACACTATTGAATATAATTAAATTTCAGAATATATATATATATATATATATATATATATATATATATATATATATATATATATATATATATATATGTGGGATTATGAGGCAGGTCGTCAGTGATCAATTAAATAACACGGTTGGCAACATTGATGAGATGCCAGGCACGCGTGGCGACATCAACGGGAATAAGAAGAACACATAAGAAAAACAGTTGTTGAAATAAATAATAACAAGTAGCATGTAGTGAAACGTATTGTGACTTTTAAAAGATCGTAATTTATGATATGTAATACTCGAAATAATAATTGCTTTAATATTTCAGTGTAATATTCTTCTTCTCTATACCCATATATATATATATATATATATATATATATATATATATATATATATATATATATATATATATATGTGTTAATATATATATATAGATATATATATATATATATATATATATATATATATATATATATATATATATATATGTGTTAATATATATAGATATATATATATATATATATATATATATATATATATATATATATATATATATATATATGTGTTAATATATATAGATATATATATATATATATATATATATATATATATATATATATATATATATATATGTATATACATTTTAAACAAGCTGTAATAAAATACCAATTTTTCACAGTAATACACTGAAATTGTACCAATTATCTTATTATATTATCAAATATTGTGTCATCAATATTTCTTGATTATAAATATATAAAATTATTATTATTATTAATTATAATCCAACAGAAACAATATGAAAACCAAGCTTACCTTATATTAATGAATAGGTGGAAAATTATACCAATACCAAATTGTAAAGGTTTTGAAGTACTAGCTACCAAAACTAACCAATACTCTACAAAAATATTCTGAAATGTCATTTATCTAATTGAGTATATTTTGTTTTCTTGTCGAAATATTGACAGGCGCAGATGATCCGATTTATTAAGCTACATACAAATACATGACAACGTAAACAAGATACTTATGATTTTTCTTAGAAATTATCTCGTAACTGGTACATTTCTTGAAGAGACTTTTCAAACAAAAGTTGTGCGAAATATGAATATCTTTCATTATGAACATAACTATTTTTGCCATAAGTGCAGCCGCTCTAGTGATATTGGAGATAGAACAAAAAATGCATAAAGATAAAATGCTCCTCCGGCTTTATTATATTTTAATGTTATGTGCACATCTAGACCATATACAAATCTAAAGTTTGAAGTTTCACCATTTTTCGTTCGATAGCGCGCGTTTCAAAAAATGGGAGGAGGAACTAAGTCATGGTGCAAGGATGAGACAGTGGCGGCACTAGACTTTCAAATTTAGAAGGGCCAGCAAGGACCAGGAAAAAATTAAGGTGCGCACACATCTATATTTATATGTAATACTCGTATTTACGTAATGTTAATCCAATTATTATATTAAACAAATGCCTCCCGGCCCTCTCTCTGACGCCGCCATTGATGAGACCTTGACTTTTTCTGATCTGACTCGTTCCTTGGGAAAGTTGAACATTCGCCATTATTTTGCTGTCATGTTTGTTTGTTTTCCATTTGTTCGTTTTGTTAATTTATTATTGACAATTAGAACAATAGTGTGTCCTATTTTGGCCTTGGCCATTATTAGTGTATCAACAATATAACTCAGTTTTTTTTTTATATTGTATCCAATTGTAATAATTTATAATTTGTATTCTTTTGCAGAACAACAATCGAAAGCAATAACCGAGATACTCTTGCAGGTTCTAGAACGAAACCTGATGGACCTTGCATCTCTTGCCCAAATTTATATAATTTAGTAACATTTTGGAAATTTAATCTAATCATATAGAATTTCTGTATATAAAAATAATATAATCGATGATGTAAAATTATTTTATGTAATAAATAATCAAACTTAAGATTTCTTTTAATTTTTCCAATCTAATTAATTAACTATATAATTAAATACGTAATTCACAAATTAATTACATTTATATCTTAGATTTATTACAATTATGTATATGATATATAACGTTTTGTATCAGATATATTACATTTGTAATATATGTTACATATCAGAGATATACTTTATAGTGGACATAGAGCTATAACTGAGCTATATCTGAGATAAGTAAAATATATTACATAACATATCTCCGATATGTAATTTGGTTTACTGGGTAAACACATACAGGTATATAATTTTTATTTATTTGGCTAGTAATATATATTATATTAGTACAATTACAAATGCATCACAAAGAAAATTCGAATAAACAGTCAGTAATATAAGAACTGCTTGCAATACCATAATTGTTCCACCGCTGAAGAAAGTTTGAGTAAGCCATACCCTGCCGCGGCACCATGCGCCATTTCCCTGAACTATTTTAGCATTAGCTCTTAAGAAGAAATCTAATTTCTTGTTTTTTTTTTGCAAAACGGCTTGATTAAGTTATATAAATTTTTAAATGTGCATTCACTGATTTATTTTGTCGGGGATAAGTATGTTTTTAGTAATTTTTGATTATATTATAAAAAGATACCCCCCCGTAACTATTCTATTTATTTAAATTAAAAAATTCTTTGGTACTCATCCCCGACTTATTTGTATATGATTTTATCATTTTAAATATAACTTAAATTCGCCGAATAGTTTTCGAAAAACATAAGAATTACACAATTTACTAATCTGTAAATAATTTTCATAACTGTCCAATTACTATACGTTTTACTTAGATAGATTTTATTTGTTTAATTTTTAATAGGTATTCTTATTAGAATATAAATAAATATAATTAGCTTAAAAGTTTTCAAAACTAAACATGTGAATTTCTCAATTTACCTTTTCTTTAGAAAACTTTTACACTGTAATACTAAATGTTTAGTTAGATGCATTAGCAAACGTGACGGCTGTACAAAATTTGCACATTACATTTTATTTTCTATTTATATTGTATATTAAATAATATAGTCAAACTTTATGTTCTGATCGTATAATGAATTTAAATTAATTTGTAGATTATCAGTGACTAATATCACTCATATAACTTGTAAAACAATATTTCATTATCTATAAATAGAACAGTACATATTAATTCTAGAAAAGCTTGTTTGTTGTAAAAGGAAAGTGGAATCTAATATACCATCAGCCAATAGAGTTGGCAATAGATCGCGCTTTATATAACCCACGACCGTCGGCTTCGGCTCCGCGAAGATCGCATAGTGCACTTATTGTTATTCCGCTATTTCAAACCTGAACGTGTGTAGACTAGTAAATCTTCACTGCCTTCTCACTTATTTTTTTCAAGCACCGTTTCCTTATTCCACATTTCGATATATCACTCCGCTTTTACCTTCTCCTTTGTCGCCTTTGATTCTTCGCACACATGCATCCTACGCTCGTTTTCCCAATGCACGATATACCTCTATATTTGAAAGAATAAAATTCGACGCCGGGTGATTCTTCGTTAGTAATTTTTGTAAAAATGAGCGATTACATTCAAATTTAAACATGTTTTGTAGTATAAAAAACCGATTCTACAAGCGTTTACGAAATGTAGTTGGATCGGTCTGTAGACGTTCGTAAATGCAGTCAGATGAATCTCGTCGCGTGCGTAAAGCATCAATTTCATGGTGGCTTCGCTAGTGCGGATTCGCTGAGTCAACCAATCACATTGCAGGATTATCGCAACCTGCGCATGTGTACATCGCGTTTAAATGTCACTTTTGTATAATGGTCTTCTTCTAATCTATTTTGAAATATTGGGTGAACCCACCATCGTTTCTCCTCATAAAATTTAAATTTGTAATAAAGATACAATAAAAGTAAACGATTTCATTTTCTTTGCTTCTGCATTGCAAACAATGTTTTTTTTTTAATCAATATTATTTTTCTGACTGACACTGACAGAATATTTTGACGCGCAGGCGCTACGACTCAAATCACGCCACGCCGCGCAAGACAAATTTTATCTTACTTTACCAAAGTTAGCCTAGCCGCTCTAGCGAAGCCATCATGAAATTGATGTGATTCTGTTTCTTGGGAAAAGCAGTGTTTCGATATCCCTTATTCCATTTTCAGGAGTTTGAAATAGGCATAGGGATGCGGAAAAGTTGGGTTGAATAATATTTATAATCAGAAAAGCTTAGGTCCAACGCACCTATGCGTTCAGTTCGCCGCTTGGACAGAATCAGCAAAAAAACAAGTAGCGACCATAACAAAATTGGGGAATGTAAATGCTATTGCTGGCTAGATTAGTAAATCTAGCCGAGTAGGCAATAGATGGCATTACACTATATTTTTGGGATTTTGCGCTTAAAATCTGAAAATATGTTATTGACATGAAAAGATTTAAAATGTTTCGTAGATTTAATTTTTTATATATATATATATATATATATATATATATATATGTAGACAGTTTGTTTGGGATATATATGTATATTAATATCTATCTATTGAAAACTACGTAAAAGAAAGTTGAGTGCAGGCGACTCCAGATTTTTTTTAATATATCGAAAACAAAATTCTTTGTGCAAATTTGAAAATTAAAATATAAATTTTGAATATTTTTTTATGGAGAAATCAAACAGATTTAAAATATCTTAAAATATTGTATTAAACATTTAGGTGTTATAATTATTTTTCTAAGGTCAGCATTTTAGGGCCCAATAACTTGGGATTTTAATTGTGCACGGATTCAAATGGTATGCCAAATAACATGTGTAGCAAATTTGGTGTAAATCGCTGCAGTACAGAGAGCACAAATGTTGTCATACGAGCGAGCGACGACTATCATTCAAATATATAAGTTATATTTATTTCTGGCTTCAGGGCGACTTTTTGATCCGAGATTGCTACAGACACACAACCGAATTCAGTACTTGGTACGGCGAGCTAAAAACGACTACTTTTCCCAAGAAACTCATTTATTTCTTTTTCCTTCATCAAAAATCCAGTCAAGAAAATTCACCAGTATAATTTTTAATATCCTTTGAATTATTATTTTGTTTTATAAAAATGTACATTATGAAAAACGGATTGTATATGATATGAGCACTTGGTGCCCACGGATTAATTAAATAAATAATCATATAATATCTTAGAACTGACCGTATTATAACCCTATTGGGTTTACATATTAAATTGACTGTCAATTAATATATTATTTAATATAAATGGATACTAGAAATTATATATTACAATTAAGGGGTCCTTTAGTTGAGATTGAGTAAAATAGAGCCGTATATTAATAATTTCTTTCTCTAAAACCTTTTTAGCTCGACGTACGTATTACCGAAGAAGCTTAAGCATTCGGTCGTGTGTCTGTAGCATTCTCGGATCAAAAAATTTCATTGAGAAAAAGTGTTAGTTTCGTCGCCCTGAATCCAAAAATGTTTATAACTTATATACTTGGATGTTAGTCATCGCTCGATCGCTCGCTCGCTCGTAAGACCAAATTTGTGCCTTCTACTCCTCTGAAGGTACCGAAGTGATTCACTTCAAATTTGGTACACATATTATTTGGCATCCCATTTGAATCCGCTCGTAGTTTAAATCCCGAGTTATAGGGTCCCAAAATTTGGAGCCCCCCTTAATACTGCTTTTATAAAAACAATTGAATCACTTAAAAATTTGACTAAAAATTCTAAGATATTTTATATCTACAAGATTTTTTCATTTTGTTAACCCCTAGCCCGTAATAAATTATTAAATATTATAATTTTGAATTTTAAAATTTGCACTAAAATTTTTTTTTTTTACTTATATAATCTAAATTTGGTACACATATTATTTGGCATTCCATTTGAATCCGCTCGCAGTTTATATCTAATCGCCCGTATACTTCCCGAGTTATAGGGCCCCAAAATTTAAAGCCCCCCTTAATACAGCCCTTATAAAAATAATTGATACACTTAAAAATTTTACTGAAAATTCTAAGATATTTTATGTCTACAAGATTTTTTCATTTTGTTAACCCAAAGCCCGGAAAAAATTATTAAATATTATAATTTTGAATTTTAAAATATGCACTAATAAATTCTTTTTTATCAATATAATCTAAAATTAAAAGTAAGACTTTATAACTATAACATTTTTTCAAATTGTTAACCAAAGGCCATAATAATTAAAAAGCACTGCTCGCAACGCATATTTTACCTAAAGGCGAGCTCTGCGCGTTGGTGCGTTTTACGCGTACCAAATCATGTTATATATGTAATTAATTATTTTTGCATCTTAATTATACATCCTTAATATATATATATATATATATATATATATATATATATATATATATATATATATATATATATATATTATTATATATATATATATATATATATATATATATATATATATCTATATATATATATATATATATATATATATATATATATATATATATATATATATATATATATATATATATATATATAATATATATATATATAATATAATATATATATATATATATATATATATATATATATATATATATATATATATATATATATATCATTAATATAATAACCCAGAAATGTTTGTATGTGAGTGTGTATGTGAGTGTGTTTCTGTAGAACGCTTTTTTTGTAAAAATGCAGATTGGCATAGACGGGGATCGAACTCACGACCTCCAGGGTGAAAGGCATGACACTTAGCCACTGCACCATAGCGACTGTTAATAATGTTATAAAAAATAATCAAATAGTTTATACTGAAATAAAACAATCACTACGATTCTGAAGTTCAGTCTGCTTTGAAATAGACAAAAACGAATCAAACGTCAGAATGAAATGTCAAAAAAGTTTTTGTGATAAATCTTCAATTCAAAGTTTAATCTTAAGTTTAAGGGGAGTAGCATGCTATTATTTCAATTTTTAAGTATATAATATGAAATAAGTGCATATTATTGCCTAATTAGCATATATTTTTAGCAAATACGTGTTTCTGTACTTTTTTTTTAATTCATAGTTAATATTTTTCACTTCAAAATGACCAAGAAGCAGTGATTTTTGAAAATATGAGTTGCGGTAAGATTTTATAGTTCGTCAAATTATAATAACTGCAAGTAAGTAAATTTATAATTCTAATTATTAGAGAAATAAAATGTTGAAGAGATAATTAAAACATATTTAGAAACATGTTTGGTTGGCAATTTTATTCTTTTATTTTTGATGGCACAATCCATTGTATTTTAGCATATAACTAATTATCATCACTTTTAAAACTGCCGTTGTGACACTGCATCAGTTTAATACTGCAAAATTCAAAAATCTAGCCTGATTATTTAATTCAAAAACAATAATGAATCAAATGTCAAATCATTAAAAATGTTGTGTAAAAAGGGTTTGTAATACATATTTTTTGAATCATCGATTCAAATAATAAACAGCAATCGTAAGTAAATTTATAATCCTGTTTTTTGTGTAATAATACAATTAAGGATACAACTTAATGATACAACACTTATGGCCAGTGGTACCATACAACCGTGTAATTATTATTGTCATGTCATGAAAATTCGCCATCAGTCAAAACTGACCTATGTACTGTATACCATATGGGCACGTGGTGCCCACGGGTGACCCTAGTATATAAAGAAAATTAGCTAATATTTTCATTTATAAAGATGGTGTTGAAACAAGATTTGGTAAGATATGCATTTTGTTAAGATATACGTTGCGAGCAGTGGTTTTTAATTATTAGGACCTTTTGGTTAAAATTTGAAAAAATGTTATAGATATAATAAGTCTTACAATTTTTTGTAGATTATATTGATTAAAAAAAAATTTTTGTGCATATTTTAAAACTCAAAATTAAATTTTTTAATAATTGTTTTCGGGCTTTGGGTTAACAATATGAAAAAAATATTGTGCATATAAAATATCTTAGAATTTTTTGTAAAATTTTTAAGTGGTTCAATTATTTTTATAAGGGCAGTATTAAGGAGGGCTCAAAATTTTGGGGGCCTATAACTCGGGAAGTATACGGGGGATTGGATTTAAACTGCGAGCTGATTCAAATGGGATGCCAAATAATATGTGTACCAAATTTAGTATGAATCGCTTCAGTACCTTCAGAGGAGTAGAGTGCACAAATTTGGTTTTACAAAATACCGAGCGAGCGAGCGACGACTAACATCCAAGTATATAAGTTATATACATTTTGGATTCAGGGCGACGAGACAAACACTTTTTGTTAATGAAATTTTTTGATCCGAGAATGCTACAGACACACGACCGAATGCTTTAGCCTTTTCGGTATCTTGTACTGCGAGCTAAAAAACGGAAAATATGGCGGTTACGATATTTCGACTTAGGATGATCGGAAGTATAATGTGGGTGGTATGTGTATTGGCGTGATCGAATCGAAGTGGAAACTCCTGTTGTGTAGGCTAACCCCTTTACAGCATTACGTTACGTTACGAAGTCACCACAAAATTGGAAGGGATAAGTTATATTATAAATCATAATCAACTTAATATCTTTAATTATCATTTTATTTTCAGTCGTCCTCATTTATGTAGATGCATTCAACAGCAATGATTATTGTGTAAATTTGTTTGATAAGTTTGGAAACGATTTAATAGCATCGGTAACTCGCTTCCCCAGGACATTGTCGCTGATATTTAAGTTACTTGCTCCGATTTATTAAGCTACATGCGTATCCATGGCAATGTAAGCAAGATATTTATAATGTATCCTAGCAATTTTCTCGCATCTGGCACATTTTTTGAAGAATCTTTTCAAACAAAAGTTGTGCGAAATGGTTAGATCTTTCATTACGAACGTAACTATTTTTGCCGCAAGTCTAGCCGTTCTAGTGATATTGGAAATGAACCAAAAAATGTATAGAGTAAACATGTACTTCCAGTTTGAATATTCTTTTCAAAAATAGGAGGTGCACATCTGAGGCATAGTCTTAAGTTTTAAGTTTCATAATTATACGTTCAACCTTTTTGGCTCTAGAGCGTTCACGGACCCACACACACACAGATATACAGACACACACACACACACACACACACCTACACACCCACACACACACACACACACACACACACACACACACACACAGAGAGACAGACAGACGGCATTCCGAAAATAGTCAGATTCGATTCAGGGAAGGTCAATACATGTATATACGTTCAAATCTCGAGTTTGAAATTTTACATGATTACAAGACTTATTTATTACTTCGTAAAAGAAAGCAAAAATAAACATACCAAAATTCGTTGTCACACAAATATTTTTGGTAACATATTATATACATAACAATATGTTACAATATATCTCAGATATATTACAATGTAATATATCAGAGATATAAATTATGAAGGCTCATATATATAACATATATGTTACAAGGTACATTACATTTGCGCTCTAAATGTAATACCTTTGAGACAGGTCAGAAACATGTTGGTTTGCTGGGAACCCATGATGACTCATATAAAATAGGTACTTTTATTATTTGAAAATTATACGGATATTTCAATGTGCATTCTTCATCCATGTAAAAACCTAGCTATGACTCATTGAACATTCCCGATTTTTAACGAACAAGTCGTTTATTTCGAACGGGATGCGGTAACCGCATAGTTCGGTTCTTTGTGGAAACAGACTAAAGAGATCTACCCTATATAGCACAAAGGATACGGCCCAAGCCATATAATAAATTGTCACGAATATTTTACAGCAGACTCTGGTGTTAGCAAAGATATCGCTCACCGACATACAAAAGAATCCACAGCAAAATTATTGCCACTGTTTATATATTACCATGAAAATTCAGCAAAATATTACAATTTAAAAATAATTTTGATGACAACTGAAAATGTATATAAATTAATCTCGTCGTATGATAATAATAATACAGACTGTTATAGTGTTTAGCCATGTGTGTAAGATTATCACATCATGAATTATATTTATTTTGGTTTTCGTGTGTGTCTATATTTCATCAATATAAAATATAGATTGTTGATTATCGTATCAATATATTAATATATAATAGTTAATATGTACTAAATTAAATATTTATGTTCAAACATCAAATAACTAATAACAAATTATTTGATTAAGGTTCATTCCATTTGTATTTGTTGCGGGCCTAGTTCATACGATCAGTGGCGAATGTATAGGGATGCTTATATATATATATATATATATATATATATATATATATATATATATATATATATATATGTATGTACATATATGTATATGTATATATATATATATATATATATATATATATATATATATATATTTTTATATATATATATATATATATATATATATATATATATATATATATATATATATATATATATGTATATATATATATATATATATATATATATATAAATGTATATTATTAATGTAATTACCCAGAAATGATTGTATGTGAGTAATTTTGTATGTGTAGAACGCTTTTTTTGTAAAAATACAAATTGGCATAGACGGGGATCGAACTCACGACTTCCAGGGTGAAAGGCAAGACCCATTGAGCCATGGCGAATGTTATAAAAATATCTGGAGTAGCCTGCACTCAACTTGTCAACTGTCTACATATATATATATATATATATATATATATATATATATATATATATATATATATATAATCTCAAACAAAGGGTCAAACTAACCAATACTCTACAGGAATACTCTGAAATGTCTATTTTGTTTTCCTGACAAAAACGGGCGCAGATAATAATTATTATTATTAAGACCATATACAAGTCTTAAGTTTGAAGTCTCATAATTTTACGTTGGACAGTTTCGGCTCTAGAGCGTTCACATACACACACACACACACACACGCACGCACACACACACACACACACACACACAGACGTCACTCCGAAAATAGTCACATTCGATTCAGGGAAGCTCAAAACGTGTATATCCGTTGAAATCTCGAGTTCGATTTTTTTGGTGATCCCTATACTTACTTATTACTCTGTAAAAGAAAGTAAAAATCAAATAGTTCATACTGAAATAAAACAAGCACTACGATTCTGAAGTTCAGTCTTCTTTGAAATAGACAAAAACGAATAAAACGTCTGAATGAAATGTCAAAAAAGTTTTTGTGATAAATCTTCAATTAATTTGATGATTTGAAGTGTATTCAGTGTGTTGTGTACTTTACACAGAGTGGCATCTGCTATATTATATTGATATTGTATGACAATGAGAAATAAAAATAATTGTTAGTTAATAAAGTTAAGTTTTATTTATTCTAATTTGAAGTTTGTGAGTCGCTATTAGGCATTTATGTTAAAGTGACCGACCAAAGAACAAATATAAATAAAAGTGCTACCACGTGAGCGTCAAGAACAGTATTTCAATGTGAATTAGTGACGTACAAGTTAAGGAAACATTGTTTGAAGTTTAATCTTAAATTTAAGGGGATTATCATGTTATTATTCAATTTTTAAGTATTTAATATGAAATAAATGCATATTATTGCCTAATTTGCATATATTTTTAGCAAATACGTGTTTCCGTACATTTATTTTAATTCTTAGTTAATATTTTCACTTCAAAATGGCGAAGAAGCAGGGATTTTTGAAAAAATTAGTTGGGATAAGTTTCTATAGTTCGTCAAATTATAATAACTGCAAGTAAGTAAATTTATAATTCTGATTATTAGAGAAATTAAATCTTGCAGAGATAATTTAATCATATTTAGAAACATTAATTTAATTTTTTTATTTTTGATGGCACAATTCAATTGTATTTTATAGCATATGACTAATTATCATCACGTTTAAAACTGCCTTCACACTGCAGTTTAATACTGCAAAATTCAGAATCTAACCTGATTATTTAATTCAAAAACAATAATGAATCAAATGTCAAATCATTAAAAATGTTGTGTAAAAAGGGTTTGTATAATATAATCGAATCAAATAATAAACAGTAATCGTAAGTAAATTTGTAATCCTGCTTTTTGTGTAATAATACAATCATGGAAACTGTCTTAATGATACAACACTTATGGCCAGTTGCACCATACAAGGTTAAAATCAATCTTTAACAAAACTTAGTTTTAATAAATCTTAGTTTAAATTTATTGCATGTTACACAGTGCATGATAAGCGATCGATTAGTTAATCTCTGCATAGTGATCGAAAAACAAAAAAGCGTTCAAAAAAGGACTCGATTTTTTCTGTATTATTATTTGCGATGTTGAAACGGGTGACTCTAGTGTACATATATATAACCAAAACAAGCTATAAACTAACCAATACTCTACAGAAATATTTTAAAATGTCATTTATTTAATTTTGTTTTCTTGTCAAAATAGCAGATGATCCGATTTTATAAGCCACATGCGAATCCATGGCAACATACACAAAATATTTATAATGTTTCGTAGCATTTTTCTCGCAACTGGTAAATTTTTTGAAAAAATGTTTCAAACAAAAGTTGTGCCAAATATTAATTTCTCTCATTATGAACATAACTATATTTGCCGTAAGTGTAGCCGTTCTATTGATATTGGAGATAGAACAAAAAATGTATAGAGTAAACATGCACTACCGGTTTGAATATTCTTTTCAAAAATAAGAGATGCACATCTAGGGTATATAAAAGTCTTAAGTTTGAAGTTTCATAATTTTTCATTCGACAGTTTTGGCCCTAGAGCGTGCACACACACACACAGACAGACAGACATACAGATGTCATTCCAAAAATAACCACATTCGATTGAGAGAAGGTCAAAACATGTATTTTCGTTGAAATCTTGAGATTGAAATTTTTCATGATTACAAGACTTCGACTTCGTAAAAGAAAGTAATAGATACTGATCTACTATGAGATATGAGAGTCTGAATTATTTCTCCATTTATTCTATAGAAAATGATATAGGCAGCTCAATTACAATTGCTTCACAATTAGAGAGTATGTCAGGCTCAAATGTAGAAGACAGTTTATAGCATAATATATTTCTTATACTTTTAATATTATATATTTTAAGCTCGCCGTAAGAAGTACCGGTGACGCTAATGCAGTCTGCAGTCTGTAGCATTCTTTCCTTTACGAAGTAATAAGTAAGTCTTGTAATCATGAAAAATTTCGAACTCGAGATTTCAACAGACATACATGTTTTGACCTTCCCTGAATCGAATATGACTATTTTCGGAATGACGTCTGTCTGTCTGCATGTCTGTCGGTGAACACTCTAGAGCCGAAACGGTTGAACGTAAAGTTATGTAAATTCAAACTTAAGACTTGTATATGCCCTAGATGTGCACCTTCTATATTTGAAAAGCATATTCAAACCGGAAGTGTATGTTTACTCTATAATTTTTTTGTTCTATCTCCAATATTACTAGAACGGCTACACTTACGGCAAAAATAGTTATGTACATAATGAAACATATAAATATTTCGCACAACTTTTGTTTGAAACATTTCTACAAAAAATGTACCAGTTGCGAGAAAAATTATACGAAACATTATAAATATCTTGTTTACGTTGCCATGGATTCGCATGCAGCTTAATAAATCGGTTCATCTGTGCCTTAGACAAGAAAACAAAATAGAGTCAATTAGATAACTGACATTTCACAATATATCTGTAGAGTATTGGTTAGTTTGACAGCTTGATTTGGTTAGATATATATATATATATATATATATATATATATATATATATATATATATATATATATCTAGTGGAAACTGCGTAAAAGAAAGTCGAGTGCAGGCCTCTCCAGTTATTTTTATTATTGACAATTTGAACAATAGTGTGTCCTTTGTGGACTATTTTATTATTGGTGTATCAAAAATTATGTTTGCAAATATATATATATATATATATATATATATATATATATATATATATATATATATATATATATATATATATATATACGAGTATATCTAGTGAAAACTGCGTAAAAAGAAAATCGAATGCAGGTCACTTCAGATATTTCAATTTAAAAATTCGCTGCTTGCATCGCATATATTACTTATAAGGGGAGCTGGAGGCATAGGTGCGTTGTACCTAAGCTTGTTTCATTTGATATTTAAGTTTGTTGTAAGAATTCATTTTTTCTTATCTATTACATACAATTTCTTTTATAATTCGTTCTCAACCTTAGACAACCCCTCCCAATTATATGCTACTATGGGCCTCTGAAATATAATTAGCATCAGGCCCCGATAACTCACCATCTGCCTCTGCATACGATTTATTAAATTTAATACTAATACATGTGTATCTATAGCAACAAAAATAAAAAATAAAATCTCTAGCAGTTTTCTCGTTGGTGATACATTTTTTTTCAAACAAAATTTGTGCGAAATTTTAATATCTTTCATTATTAATGTTACTATTTTTGTCATCAGTGCAGCCGTTCTAACGATATTTGAGAAAGGACAAAAAAATAGAGTAAACATGTACTTCCTATTTGAATATTATTTTCAAAAATAAAAAGTACACATCTAGACCATATGCAAGCTTAAGTTTGAAGTTTAATTCGACAGTTTTAGCTCTAGTGCGATAGCAGAGACATAGATAGACAGACGCACAGACGTCATTCCGAAAATAGTCACAATCGATTCAGGGACGGTTAGAACGTGTATTTCCTTTTAAATCGCGAATTCAACATTTTTCATGTTTATAAGACTTATTACTGCGTACAAAAATATTCTGGCCCTTGGGTTCGCAATCTGAAAAAAATGTGGAGTAGCCAACATCCGATTTTCTTATATGTAGTATATATTAGAAATATGCTTACTGCCATACCACCAAATGCTTCACAGTAATACTCTGATATTATACCTTTTAGCTTATTATTATTTCACGTAATCAAATAATGTTTTAAAGTAAAAACATCCACTGAATAGAAAATTCAGCGAGAGAAAGGCATTGGAGTTTGCACCTATACGTTTTACTTTTTTATACGCATGAATTATTCCGAACTTGAGATTTCAACGGAAATACAAGTTTGATCCTCCCTTAATCGAAAAAGAATGAAGTCTATGTGTCTATAACCGCTCTAGAACAGGCTTCTTAAACTTTTACTACTCGCGACCCCTATTTCATTTGAGAATAGTTGTATACAACCCCGGGTATAGAGGTATTTTAACGTTCCTAACTCCTTTGTGACCCCACATTAAGTTACCAATTTTCGGAGTGATGTCTGTGTGTCGGTCTGTCTGTGGGTGAACGCTCTAGGGCCGAAACTGTCGAACGTAAAATTATGAAACGTCAAACTTAAGACTTATTTATGGTCTAGTTGTGCACCTCCTATTTTTGAAAAAAATATTCAAACAAAATATTTTGACAGGGAAGCAAAACAAACTCAGATAATTTAATATTTGTCATTTGACGTATAGGAAAGTCTTGTGCTGGCCAGAACCAATATAAACTTTCTTTTACGAAGTAATAAGTCAGCATTGTAATCATGAACATTTTCGAATTCGAGATTTCAATGGATATCCTCATTTTGACCTCTTCTGAATCGAATGTGACTATTTTCAGAATGACGCCTCTGTGTGTGTCCGAGTGTGTGTGTGAACGCCAAAACTGTCGAACGTAAAATTATGAAACTTCAAACTAAAGAGTTGTATATGGCCTAGGTGTACACCTCCTATTTTCGAAAAGAATATTCAAATCGGAAGTGTATGTTTACTCTAGGCATTTTTTTTTATCTCCAGTAACACTATAACGGCTGCACTTATGACAAAATATTCATTAGAATAAGTTACCCATAGTTTAAGAAACCCTGCTCTAGAGCCAAAACTGCGGAATGTGAAATACCGAATTGTGGCTATTTTCGGAATGACGTGTGTGTGAATGTTCTATGACTTGTATATGGCCTAAATGTACACCTTCTATTTTTGAAAAGAATATTTAAAGCGGAAGTGCAAGTTTAGTCAATGCATTTTATGTTCTATCTTCAATAACACGGTTGCACTTATGGCAGAATTAGTTATGTGCATAATAAATGATATGCATATTTCGCACAACTTTTGTTTGAAAAATTTCTTCAAAAATTGTACTAGTTATCATAAATACCTATGTATTGTATCTATGACTGATAAAATATTGTTTTATGCAAAATTCGAGTGAAATTTATATTTACAATAGCAACAAAAACAAAAGGTTATATCAACAATTTCGTGATATATTTTACATATTGAACAATTTTAGAGTTTTACTATTGAGTTTGACAGTTTGGACTTGAATAAGATTTTGATAAATATTGTTTGACAATTTAGCTGAAATAGTACTTCAAATTTATCACGGTTATTTTCGCAAGATTTAGATATGTCGTATTATATGTTGCATTAGTAAACGCCTGTATGGCAGTGACCCACATTACATGTATGTGTTTGAGGTATCATAAGTAAATGTCTAACTGTTTGCGTTCAGACCTCGTAGTATTATCAAATTACGCCAGATCGCGTTAGATCATAATACGAATCTAGTTCGGCAATGGACTACAAAAGTGATGACGCGGAAATGGCGGCATAATAATAATGGATCTTTACGTATTATATTATATAAAAATATATGTTGAATGATGTAAATTGATATGGCTAAAAGCCGTATATTTATAAATATTGTAAATTCATATGAACTGTCAGTTACAAACAGCCAATCTCGCGCGTGCCATCTATCGCGAATATGCAAGGACTTTTCGGCAACACTAAATGCTATTTTCCCATAATGTCGCTATAATTTAATTGCAAACTAATTAGTTATGGTCGCCCTAGTTTAAATACATGAATCTATAGTTGAAGCTTGAGCCTATTGTTAAAAAAATAACACATACCCACCAGCTTTACATTAGGCATCTTTTTTTGGCCTAACCACAGCTAACTCGGTTGGTGCTTTCAGTAACTTGTGCCTTCGAGTGGCGGGTTACTCCAAAGAGGTTAGCGCTGGGTTACTGATAAGTCTAACCCTGCTCTGTAGTAGGGTTACGCATGCTGGGTTACGGGTTGCTGCATTTGCCGCCATTTGACTTAGTTCTATTTGAAATGGCATCACTAAATAGTGAATATATTTGTGAAAAATGTGGAGTGCAAGGAGATCTTGGTTTTATTGAGAGGCATATTCAAACATTTCATATCTTTGAGGGTAAGCTTATATATAGCTAAGTATATTTATAGCTTATATATATAGATATTGGAGGTTATGTTTTGTTTGTTATTTATTATAGGAGCTGATGAGAATCAAACGAATGCTGTAAACATTCAAATCAATAGTAATGGTATGTAATTATTCAGTTACAAAAAAAGAAATTATATATTTATTTATTTATTTTGTAGTTGAAAATGATGTTGAAGCAAGTTCTTTCTTAATTTGGCCGCAAAAATTAAAGCCAAGAGTCCTCATCATCAGATATATTGTAATAATATGATATGTTGTAATAATAATTCAAGATCAAATGTATTTAAAAATATAGAAAATAAAAACATAAGCCTACTTTTTGAAAACATTTAGCGCTTAAATTTAAATTGAATTTTTCAATAACCTGTCCATTTCACTGGGGTTACTGACGGGTTACCGCCATATTGTAACCCGTGCCAACCACTTCTCCAACCAAATCCTACCCGGGTTGGCCCAAAAAAAGATGCCTATTATGAACGGTAGAAACATGCAAACTTCACCTCTATGTTAAATCCAAAGATATAATCTGTGATTATCAGAGATTTTCTATCGTAAAATCCACAGATTTACTAGATAGCCGATACAATGTTAAAGAATGGCAGCAAATTGAACATAATGCAAGTAAGGTTTTGCAGAGTGATACATACTTAGATATTTGCGCTAAATTTGAAATGTAATGTCAAAAGATTTTTAAAAGGCAGACTTTTTTAGCTCGCCGTACGTAGTACCGAAGAGGCTAAAGCATTCGGTCGTGTGTCTGTAGCATTCTCGGATCAAAAAATTTCATTAAAAAAAAGTGTTCGTCTCGTCGCCCTGATTCCGAAAATGTATATAACTTATATACTTGGATGTTAGTCGTCGCTCGTAAGACCAAATTTGTGCCCTCTACTCCTCTGAAGGTACCGGAGCGATTCACTCCAATTTTGGTTTAAATCCAGTCGCCCGTATACTTCCCGAGTAATAGGGCCCCAAAATTTAGAGCCCCCCTTAATACTGCCCTTATAAAAATAGTTGAAACACTTAAAAATTCTACTAAAAATTCTAAGATATTTTTTGTCTACATGATTATTTCATTTTGTTAACCCAAAGCCCGAAAAAAAAAATTAAATATTATAATTTTGAATTTCAAAGTATAAACTAAATTATTTTTTTATCAATATAATCTAAATTTGGTACACATATTATTTGGCATCCCATTTGAATCCGCTCGCAATATAAATCTAATCGCCCGTATACTTCCCGAGTTATAGGGCCCCAAAATTTAGAGCCCCCCTTAATACTGCCCTTATAAAAATAATTAATACACTTAAAAATTCTACTAGAAATTCTAAGATATTTTATATCTCTAAGATTTTTTCATTTTGTTAATCCAAAGCCCGAAAAAAATGATTAAATATTATAATTTTGAATTTTAAAGTACGAACTAAATATAATTTGTAAAATATGTTGGAAAATTAATCTAAGAAATAGGGCAACCAGAAATATGCTCTAATAAATCAGTTTTAAGCGCATTAAAAATGCCCTATAAAAATGAAAATATGCCGTTAAACAAACAAAATATGCTCTTAAGAGGATGAGAACCTACATAAAATTTTTGCTTAAAAGCAGTTTGAAAAAACAGGTTATTACTCGAAAACTATAATAGTACGAAAGTTAAACTTTTAATATTTTTGCTAGATATTGAGCTAATAATGAATGGTAATTCAACAGTTTTTTCTTAATTTGAGAAATAAATCTAGTTATGTATGTTTGAATTTCACTTAAATTATCTAATTTTGTAAGTGAATTAATAGACTTTCTAAATTAAAATTCAAAGTATTATCTATTTACCGCGTTGAAGTGATCCTTCCTTTGACGAAATGTTTTTTTTTTATATTTATATCTTCACAAATAATTATATTATCACCTGATTACAAAACCTCCAAATCGTTGAAAAACAGTCTAAACTTCATACAAGGAACTAGCGCCGCACATAGCAGAACGACGAAGTGCTAATAACTTCTCCTATTTACAGTCGGGCATTGATATCATTGAACGCAGTAGCATGTACAGTATTTAGGATTGTTCTGTTATTCGTTACATTTTATAACTTTGTCCCTATTTAGCTATTTCCAATCTTACAAGCGGTTTACTCATTAGCTCGCCGTACGTAGTACCGAAGAAGATGTCGCTAAAGTTATCCACAGTTTTCTACAGCATACAATTTTTGTTGCCAACATAAAAAAATATAAATCCCCTAGATTTTTATTTCGCTTAATACGTGGTATTTAGACCTCAATTGTGTTTCATTTTGTGTATAATAGCAATAATTAGCTATATATAATCAAAAACTGTAGAAATATGTTCAGGAATTATGAATTATCATAGGAACAAACAGCACGTCGTCCGACGTTTCCCTGATTTACAAAAAATCTAAATGTCTAAGAAACAAGGAAGAACTGTTTTTGTAATCTACACACTAACATCTTTCAGAAAATGTATAATACATATAAATTTACTTAGTGCATGCATTAAAAAAATAACATTTTAAAATGGAATTGGCTACTTGCTACATCTTCTTAATTTGTATGAAAATCTACACAGTCCATATGCAAATGTGATACATCATCTTAATCAGTGCACTTTTGGCTAACATTTAAGATATAATACATAGAAATCGAATAAGTGTACTCAACGTACATTCATTAGAATCAAAATGGTGCACCTGCGACTATAGACATTTCCCTAATTTACAAAAAATCTAAATGTCTAAGAAACAAGGGAGAACTGTTTTTGTAATCTACACACTGACACCTTTCAGAAAATGTATAAAACATATAAATTCACGCAGTGCACGAATTAAACAAGATTTGGTACGCGTAAAACGCACCAACGCGTAGAGCTCGCCCAGGTAAGATATGCAATGCGAGCAGTGGTTTTTAATTATTACGGCCTTTTGGTTAACAATTTGAAAAGATGTTATAGATATTAAAAGTCTTACATTTTTTTGTAGATTATATTGATACAAAAATATATAAAGCAATCGGTCGTGTGTCTGTAGCATTCTCGGATTAAAAAATATCTTAACAACAAGGGTTTGTCTCGTCGCCCTGAATTCAAAAATATATATAACTGGATGTTAGTTGTCGCTCGTAAGACCAAATTTGTAACTCCTCTGAAGGTACCGGATCGATTCACACCAAATTTGGTTACATATTATTTACTATCCCATTTGTATCCACTCGCAGTTTAAATCCAATCGCCCGTATACTTTCCGAGTTATAGGCCCCCAAAATTTAAAGCCCCCGTTAATACTGCCCTTATAAAAATAATTTAAACACCCAAAAATTCTACTAATAATTCTAAGATATTTTATGGCTACATGATATTTTCATATTGTTAACTCAAAGGCCATAAAAAATTATTAAATATTATAATTTTGAATTTTGTTGACCAAAAGGCTCGCATCGTATATATTACACTTAAAAGGCTAGCTGGACGCATTGATGCGTTGTACGCGTACCAAATATTATTTATATAAAAATAAATAGAATTAAAAAATGAGATGGTATACTTAAAATTTATATAATTATTTTTTTAAGTCGAATTTTGCAAAACACTTTTTAGAATATATTCTAGACATATTAAGACAAAAAAAATCGATTCTTTTTCTTTTCACAATGTGAATATCCCCTTAATAAACCGAATATATTTTATGCAAAGTTAAACTCATTTAAGATTTAAGAAACGTGGCAAACTTGTTATAATATCGACATAACTTTGACAGTATAGTTATCTTTTGTCGAGTTTTTGTTATACATAAAAAACAAATTGCATATTTTAAAATTAATAATTATTATATTCAAATATGTCTTTATGAACCTGGGGTTCACAATATGAAGAAATATCTTTATCTTTACGTCGGACGTTCTTATGTGAACATGTAACTGATGGTTACTGTTCACCAGTTCGCCTTTTTGAATGTTATGTGGGTTAAGGAAATAAAATACACAAATAAAATAATATATAGTTAACAAAACATTAATTAAATTCAGATAAAATATACATTAATAATACCACAGAGTTATATTTAATAAAAGTTAAACAATACAAATAAAAAGTTTATGGTAAATTGAACAAATTATAAAAATATTAATCCATGTACAAAATATTTACTTAAAAACTCTCAGAACGCTAATCGCAAAAATATTCAATATAAAAATTATTTAAAGCAAATAAAACTAAAACATTTACTGATAAACTACAACCAAAAAATTATGTAATTCTAGTTTTAGTTAATTTACCTGAGTTTTTTTTACTATATTTCTGCGATAATTACATGATTTATAATTGTAACTTTACATGGACTTGTAAATTTATATCCATTATTTACATAGTGTTGCTGTCTTTTAAAAATCGTATTTAACAAAATGTTTATTATAATATTGATTGAATATTCAAAATCAATATTTGGAATGTAGTTTTTGGAAAGAAAAAGAAGTGATTTTTATGAAACCTGTTAGTTGCATGAATCAGTATTTGAATTGCAATGAATAATAGTGATTGATGCTTAAGCCCTGCCACCTCGACAAGGTCGGTTCCACGTCGGCAGGGACCCGCCTCCCCCCTGAAATTCGTCACTTTAGTAAGAGTTGCAATCGTGAGTACTCGCCGCAGACTTGGACTTAACTATCGCGCGAGCCCCACCGAACAGACCCCCTGCTTCTTCTGATCTCGTCGACGCCTCAACGACGCTAACCCATTTAAGGATACGCACGGCGATCGAACTTAAAGTTCATTTTACCAAGGACTTACAGGACTTGGATCAGTACAGGAAGCGGTGCCGGCCGCCAACTGATGAACGAGTACCTTTGATTGCAACGTTACTACACTGCGAATTTTATATTATTCGTCGCTCGTTGGGTGCCCACTATTACATTTAATTCCATTTATTCAACACTTACGTAAGAGTTTGTTTCTTCCAACCTCGGAATACCCAAATTCTGTGGTCTTTTTGCGCGCGACGATATGATTTTATACTCCAGCAGGAGATCACACGGGGCCACTGAATATTTTGAGTAACTTTGGTTTGCAAACAGTTACATAAGTGTGAATACCCCTTAAAGTTCAAACATTTGGTGCACCATACACAGCTGTAAAATAATTATACAAATTAATACAAATTAAATAGTATTCAGGAGCGGGAAATTCTCGTAGGCCCCCTACTGTAGACCTGAAAAAGAAACGGCGACCGCCCCTGATACTTATTAGCTGTAAAATAATAATATGTATTAATACAAATTAAATTAAATACTCGTAGGGCCCTACTGTAGACCTGAAAACATAATTTAATAATTAGAAGTTGGGGTTTGGGAAATATTTTTGAGCAATCATTACAAAGTGTTCAATCAAATTCGGTTGTAACTGAAATAAGTGGCCTTAAAACCGCAATCATTCCCATTTATACCACAACAGCATACCACACACAGCATACCACACACAGCATACCACACCAGCATACCATACAAAGCATACCACACACAGCATACCACACATAGCATACAGAACGGGCTTCGTTGAAGCACGATTCAACGAAGAAGAACCTGACGATGACGAAAAAGAAAGTGTCCTGTGTTTCGTCCCACAGGACACGCGGGCAAATGTTTCAGGACAACAAAACAGAACGGACACATTGTAAAGATTGCTGTTTGTTTATTTGGGTATAGAAATACAATAGGTTAACAATTATCGCTTTTAAATCGTCGATTTTACCTCGATATCGATATCGTAAATAATACCTCGACTGGAACTCTCACACATCTGACTCCTTGGCTTGATGTTTCAATACTGTTTATAAATGTTCATTATAACTATAGGACTGGTTCAATTTATAAAAATCAAGTTTTTCGACATAAACACACATTCAATAATTATGTGATCACATTCTGTTAATGAAACTAGTCATTAAAATGTTTCTACATTATAGTTACGTATTCACGATTTTAAATATTTATGGCGATTTTAGACATTGACTAGTACAGAAGAGCTGTGGTATTCGGTACGTACAATGCACCAATGCGTCCAGCTCGCCTTAGGTAAGATACGCAATGCGAGCAGTGTCTCCCTTCTACTTCACGCTTGGCATTAAAATTAAAAAATAATTGTTTTTAATTATAATGAACTATGGGTTCACAATTTGAAAAAAACAAGTAGCGAGCATAATAATAAACTGTAAAGCCATCTATTGATGACTAGATAACTGCTCGCATCGCATTACTTATAAGGCGAGCTGGACGCATAGGTGCGTTGTTTAATTAATGAGTCTTTAAATATTTGCAATTCCGGGGAGCGAACGTTAACTATATGGTTGTTAGATATTAAATTCTTTATATTACGAAAATATTTCATATTTACAAAACATTTTGCGTATAATAATAAGGCCATATATTGCAAAAAATAAATAATTAAAAAGAACAAGATTTGATACGCGTAAAACGCATCAACGCGCAGAGCTCGCCCTTAGGTAAAATATGCGTTGCGAGCAGTGGTTTTTAATTACTATGACCTTTTGGTTAACAATTTGAAAAAATGTTATAGGTGTAAAAAGTCTTACATTTAATTTTAGATTATATTGATTAAAAAAAAATTTAGTGCATATTTTAAAATTCAAAATTATAATATTTAATAATTTTTTTCGGGCTTTGGGTTAACAAAATGAAAAAATCTTGTAGAAAGTTAAGTTATACAGTTATTATTTAGAACTATAAAAACTTACTTAATTGTTCTTGCAGCCAACCAGCTATCTCCATCATACCAATTTTATTGAAATGGATTAAGTCTTCACAGTCCTTCAAATGGCGTAGGTGAAACGGCCTTTTGTAGGTTCTAAAACATAAAATATATTCAGGTAGCCAATGGTCGAATCTTTATATATTTATCAAATAATACTTTTCAAATAACTCTTTCCTTGGTGTTCCACGGCTATTTATCATAAATTGATAAACATCTAATACATAGAATGAGTCTCTTGCAAGTAAATAAAGTTTTGTCAATGAAGGAATTACATAAAAGTAAGTTTGATAATACCTTGAAGTTTTTTTATTGCATTATTATATAGGTCTGTTAATAACATCCGTTCCGGGTCATCCCAATATTTCAACAACGGCGGAATGGTTAAAAATACAACTTCTTTGCCCCACAGGACCTTCTTAAGGTTGTGCTGTTTACAGAATATTATTAATTAAAATGGTCCATCATAATCCAATATTACATTACCTTGATGACATCATTGGTTCCGATGCAAATCAGAACCTTCGAGCCAATATTTGCTTTATAGCGTAATTCTATATGTTTTATATGTGTAATGTATGTTCTTTACGAATAAAGGTCACATTTACGAAGGGAACGTTTAGTTTTTCTTTAAATTAAGAAGATATAGCAAATAGCCAATTCCATTTTAAAATGTTACTTTTTTAATTCGTGCACTAAGTGAATTTATATGTTTTATACATTTTCTGAAAGGTGTTAGTGTGTAGATTACAAAAACAGTTCTCCCTTGTTTCTTAGACATTTAGTTTTTTTTGTAAATTGGGGAAATGTCTATAGTCGCAGGTGCACCATTTTGATTCTATTCAATGTACGTTGAGTGCACTCATTCGATTTCTATGTATTATATCTTAAATGTTAGCCAAAAGTGCACTGATTAAGATGATGTATCACATTTGCATAAGGACTGTGTAGATTTTCATACAAATTAAGAAGACGTAGCAAGTAGCCAATTCCATTTTAAAATGTTATTTTTTTAATGCATGCACTAAGTAAATTCATATGTTTTATACATTTTCTGAAAGGTGTTAGTGTGTAGATTACAAAAACAGTTCTCAATTGTTTCTTAGACATTTAGATTTTTTGTAAATCAGGGAAACGTTGGACGACATTCTGTTTGTTCGTATGAGCCGGGGGTTTTTAATGATAATTCATAATTCCTGGACATATTTCTACAGTTTTTGATTATATATAGCTAATTATTGATATTCTACACAAAATGAAACACATTTGAGATCTTAATACCACGTATTAAGCGAAATAAAAATCTAGGGAATTTTTTAATTTTTTTATGTTGGCAACAAAAATTGTATGCGGTAGAAAACTGTTGATAACTTTACCGACATCGAAGAAGCTAAAGCATTCGGTCGTGTGTCTGTAGCATTCTCTGATAAAAAAATGTCATTAAAAAAAAGTGTTCGTCTCGTCGCCCTGATTCCGAAAATGTATATAACTTATATACTTGGATGTTAGTCGTCGCTCGTAAGACCAAATTTGTGCCCTCTACTCCTCTGAAGGTACCGAAGCGATTCACTCCAAATTTGGTACACATATTATTTGGCATCCCATTTGAATCCGCTCGCAGTTTAAATCTAATCGCCCGTATACTTCTCGAGTTATAGGGCCCCAAAATTTGGAGCCCCCCTTAATACTGCCCTTATAAAAATAATTGAAACACTTAAAAATTCTACTAAAAATTCTAAGATATTTTTTGTCTACAAGATTTTTTCATTTTGTTAACCCAAAGCCCGAAAAAAATTATTAAATATTATTATTTTGAATTTTAAAATGTGCACTAAAACTTTTTTTTTATCAATATAATCTAAATTTGGTACACATATTATTTGGCATCCCAATTGAATCCGCTCGCAGTTTAAATCCAATCGCCCGTATACTTCCCGAGTTATAGGCCCCCAAAATTTAGAGCCCCCCTAAATACTGCCCTTATAAAAATAATTGAAACACATAAAAAATCTACTAATAATTCTAAGATATTTTATATCTACAAGATTTTTTCAGTTTGTTAATCCAAAGCCCGAAAAAAATTATTAATATTATAATTTTGAATTTTAAAGAATGAACTAAATTTTTTTTTTATCAATATAATCTAAAATTAAATGTAAGACTTTTTACACCTATAACATATTTTCAAATTGTTAACCAAAAGGCCATAATAATTAAAAACCACTGCTCGCAACGCATATTTTACCTAAGGGCGAGCTCTACGCGTTGGTGCGTTTTATGCGTTCCAAATCTTGTTTTAATTTTATTTTCATATAAGACCTGTCTTTGGTTCTTTGGCAATAAATGATATAACTTGTTTAATATCAAAGTGAAATTACATTAAATATTATAGATCAGATTCGTTTTTGTTTTGTTTCATGTTTAATTATATATAAACTAGGGTCACCCGTGGGCACCGTGTGCCCATATGGTACACAGAATATAGGTCAGTTTTGACGGGTGGAGAATTTTCTTGAAAATCATAGTTACAATATAAAGATTATAAAAATATAGGGATTACCCTTACAGGGTTTTTCCTTCAGTTTGTATAGTTTAACATATAACAAAGCTAAACAAATTAAATATTCATAATTTGATATATTTTTCCAAGTATGTTTGAATTAATTCTTCAAGATTTTGTAAATTATATAATTTATAATTTAATTTATAAATTTATTTACTGCATCTATTTGTAATTAAATATATTGTACAAATGTACAATGGACATTTAATAATTTAATGATTTTTTAATGATTATAAATTACAGAATATAATAAAATAATTAAAGGTTCTGAAATTTGGACAGTTAATTAAAATTGTTAATAATCATTATTTGCATAAAAGCATGAAATTAAAACAATTCATTCTGATAACAAAGTCGGAAAAAGCGCGGTTACTTTGAAATACTACTTGATGGCTATATATCATACAGTAGGTGCGGTGGTCAATGAAGTTAGTAACCAATACTTCGCTCTAGGCTTCTCTAGTTTTTGATTTTCAATTTTTTGCTTAGATTTTTTTTATATTGTTCTATATTTACGCTATTTTCAAATGTCCATTGTTTTTATTAAGATGATAAATTTAAAAATTCAAAACTAGACAAGCGTACATTGACTATTTTTCTACCGGAATATTCTAAAAGTTTTATTCAAAAAAATGTATTAGCAAGTATTTTAAGGGTCAAACGAATGCTTCAACTGAGTAGTAAATAGTATTGGCTCTTATGGCGCTACGATATTCGTGCGCTTCGCCCTTTACACCGACCTGTAAGAACGGCCTACCATGGGGATTCCTCTTAAGCCAGTAGATTTTGCCTAGCGAAATATAATCCCCCATTGAACGCCTGTTTCCCGCCAATTTCGGTAAATTTTGTATACGACATCTGTCTTTGGTTGAAGATTATTGTTTGAAGTTACGATATTTGTCAACATGAATAAAAAGGTTGTGTTATCCGAATTTCTGAATGACGATAAGTTGATGCAAATGAAAAGAAATTTACAGTATTCTATAATCTTTTTAAATCTTACCTCTTTCTACTCCTGACACTAGGCCTGAATTTAATATACAACACAGACTGCAACTGCCTCTATGCTAAGAAACTAAGAATACGAGTTATCTAATTATATATTTTATATTTATTCATACACCTTTTTCAGTATATATATAATTATGAACTTATTACGTTAGAAAAATATTGCAACTATATATGTACCTAAATCAAACATAATAAAATAAATAACTGCACGTGATTTTAGTATATATTGTAATATGTTGTTTTGGATCAGAGTGTACTTTAACGTCATAACACTGTATTAGCTCCTCCCATGTCAGTCACATTCTAACAGGAACATTGTATACGTCACACGCAGCGCTCATCCTCTTAAGAACAAAAATATGGAACTGTAAAGGTTATATATCGTTTTTTTCAGAAAAACGTTCTTTGTTTTTAAAAACAAAATCTACATCCATTTCTTTCCATAAGTAATCCTTCTCGGCTCTCTACTGTGAATGGTTTCTAGCTGTTCTTCATATGTTATGACCTCTTCTATACAGATCAATTTACCGTGAATATTCAATATTGTCCTTATACGCATTTAACATGGTATGCATAACCTTCAAGTTTGTTTATTAAATTCTGGAGATTTCATTCTTTTAATAACGATTTCATTACATCAACTGCCTTGGTGCACAAATTCACAAACACACAGTAACTGCAATGCATCACACTACGTATAACTTTATTACGCATCGCGGCTGAAGTAAACTTGTTGCAGCATGTTCGTTGTTAGATGCAATATTGCAAAGACACATTTATTTGTCTGAAAAGAGCATATTCATTGCAAGAAAATATTAAATCAAAGGGAAATATCGTTGTGTTTCATATAAAACTATATATGGCACTGGCAATTTTTACTATAGCTTTATGCAACGCGTTTTATATCATTTCCTGTAAGAAATACAGGGTAGGTAGACTGATTAGAGGCGGTCGAAGGGATTACGTAGTACCTATTGGTTAAGATATTTCTCTTTCAGTATAGTTTAGCTGTTCAATGAAAATGGTAGTGTATTTGTGATTTGTGCCCTGAGCATCTGGTATAGAGAATATTAGCGGTGAGGCAAGTCTGTCTGTTTATATTTATATTCTTGCAATCATATGTATAGGTAAATGGTGATAGCCATTATCCTGAATGTACGTTATGTGTATGTCCAAAATGTCTCATTGTCACGTATCCCTAATCCTTGTATCGGTGCTGGCCTGGAAACCGGTTCGTGCGGGGGATAGTCGAGAAAGTGCCCAGCGATGTAGCATATATATTTACCGGTATGTTGCCAGCGGTGCCCTTGCCTGCCAACTTTAGTGTTTATCTTCAGGAGGGGGCCCAACATATCGCTTCGTATCTCCGGGGAGAGTTCCGTGAAGTTAGCACCCCGACTTGAGGCACAAACAAAATAAATATTACCATTCGTTTGTGCTTTGTATGTGCCTGTTTGTGCCGCAAATGATAACACTATCACCCGCACAATTAATCGAGATATACCGATTTTACTATAAGGGATGCCAACTTCACGCCAGCACCCACTTATTTGAAATTCTAAATTTTTACACCCGTAGGTCGTTTGTGCTTCATTTGTGCCTGTTTGTGCTTCAATTCCCGATTAAATCACCCTTCTCATAATCGAGATATATCGATTTTGCTGATTAGGGTGCCAAGTTCATGCTAGCACCAATTTTTTTTTAATTTCTATTTTTACATACATGGCTTTTACTCTAATTTCCAATTAAATCACTCTTCCCGAAATCGAGATATATCCACAATTTTGGAATGCAAATTGTTGCCTATTTTTGCGCATGTTACAATTGCTTTGAAACTATATCAATATCCAGGGAAATTTACATGTGAAATTGCTATTTTTGAAGGTGATCTCACTAAATGGTACATTTTCCAAAAAATTTAAACATAAGTTGCTAAAAATTTTAATATCTTCAACTTTTGTATATATAATAAGTAGCACGGGCAAAGTATTACTTCCGGTTAAAATATAGCTTTCAAAAGTAGTTTTGGGTGTAGAGCAATCTCAGACAGACAGACACACAGACGTAATTTCGAAATATTAAGATAAGAAGGAAAGCTCAAAACGTGTATTTCCGTTCAAATCTCGAGTTCAGAATGTTTCGAAAAAAAAAAATTAGGGCTGCGCAGAATATTCGTTTTGCATTTGTATTC